>JAQBSW010001868.1:0-118758 GCA_029291075.1 Eudiplozoon nipponicum | reverse complement strand
CTACGCAGCGCAACAGGAGACTTGATTTCTGATGTCAATGGCAAAATCGCAAGATGGGTTGAACATTTTTCGCAGTTATTGAACCGACCATACAGTGGCCGCTCCCCACCGCAACCACCTACAACATCTACACCCAACTACGACGTGGACTGCTCTTCCCCAACTGAGGCTGAGATCGCTACGACCATCCAGCGCATGAAGAACAAGAAATCCCCCGGTGAAGATGGAATACCTGCGGAGATCAACAAGGCCTGTATAGGCACACTACTGCCATCAATCCATCGACTGTTCTCTTCTATCTAGGAACAGGAAGTATGCCCGTCAGACTTCGGAATGTCAATCCTGCTACCGTTTCCCAAAATGGGTGATAGATCAAGGTGCGAAAACTACCGTGGTATCAGTCTTCTCAACACCGCATCCAAGCTGTTTGCGTCGATTCTATTGAACCGCTTCTGTAATGAGCGGCATGCCCGTACCCGTCCCAATCAGGATGGATTCCGCCCAGGCAAAGGCTGTGTTGATCAGATCTTTAAATTACGGCGAGTTTTTGAACATCGCAACAAATTTCAACAACCAACCGTCGCTTGTTTTATTGATTTCCGAGCTGCTTTTGACTCTGTTGATCGCGACTCCCTATGGAACATCATGCTGCTCGACGGAATGCCCATAAAACTCGTCAATCTGATCAAGGCCTACTATGCAGCCACCAAAGCCAGAGTACGTGTTTACGGAGAAGAATCGGATGAATTCAGTCTGCACACAGGGGTTCGACAAGGATGTCCCTTGTCACCCATATTGTTCAATTATGCGGTTGACTGGATTCTGAGCAACGCGCTAACTGAGTTCCGAGGCGTTCAAGTATCAAATAACCTATGGCTGACGGATGTTGATTACGCAGACGATGTTGTTCTCCTTGCTGACAGCTTTGGGAGCATGCAAACCGTTTTGGATCAAGTGGCCCAGTTTTCATCAGCCGTTGGTCTGGAAATCAATGCCGACAAAACGAAAGCCTTCGCCATCGGTGTATCTTCATCTGATGAGCAGCTCACGGTGTACGACAGCCCAATCGAAACAGTCGACGATTTTACGTACCTTGGCTCAAAAATACTTCCAACTGGTCAAGCAAAGAATGAAGTCCGAACACGCATCGACCGTGCCAGACTTGCTTTCTTACAATTGAAGAACTCACTTTGGAGAAGAAGTGAAATCAGCCTCAAAACGAAAATCCGTGTCTACCAGGTTACTGTTTGCCTGTGCTACTGTATGGCTGTGAGACTTGGCCATTACGTTTTGAGGACTCCAAAAAGTTTGAAGTATTCGACCATTGATGCCTTAGGTACATCACAAAGACAAAATGGATGGACCGGGTGTCGAACGCATCTGTTCGTCACCAATGCGGGGACATCATGCAACTATCCGTCTGGATCCAACATCGTCGACTTCAATGGTTCGGGCACGTACTACGCAAACCCGAAGACGAACTGGTACGGCAGGTGATGAACCCAGGTCAATGTGCAACCTGGCGCCGCCGCCGAGGTGGGCAACTGAAGACATGGCTTGCAACAATCAAATCGGACATGGAACTCCTAGGTTTACGCAATGTTTATGGTCCGCGTCACTGGGAGCGTCATTGGCCCTCCTTATGTTCCGAAATGGCTGCCAACCGCCCGGCATGGAGGGGCTTAATCCGGGATATCAATGGAGCCGGCTTATTCTCTAAAAGGTGTCAGCCGCAGTAAAGTAAGACTCGGTTGTCAATTGTCCGACAAAGTTTAGACTGTTTCACTGGACAAATCGAGGGCAAACGAATACATTGGGAGTTACATAAGTATGGCGATAAAAGTCAAGTAAAAGGCATACGTCACTTCTAGAAGCAAGAGTTGCATATTTTATCCTGCATTTCGTATATATGCATTGCGATTAGATTCTCCTCAATGAATTTGCCATTTCGCTCTGTTGATAATCATAACATATATAAACGGGTTGGTACGAGCGACTGCATCGCCAGTAGTAGAATGAAATTCTGGTGAGGACTGAATAAAAAACATACAAATGGATAACACCGATGAGTTGTTTATTAAGGACGAAATAAGGATCTCTTGGATGGATTTTCCATTAAACTACGATTCTTTAAAGTGTGGTTTAATAAAAACTTTACACGCTTTTTGTACTATTAGATTATTCATCAGTAGGTGTCAGACGACAATCATAGCCTGTAATAAATTAATATATAAACGCTAAGCTATTGTAATTTAAAGTAAACGTGTATATCTACTGCAATAAAGTTATTTCAGTGTTCGTCTCTATCAATAGAGGTTTCTGAGGTTGTATGTATCAACAGGTGTCCGTGTCTGGCTCTGTATAATGCACATAAATATACTTACGCGTTGATAACTATTTAAATGACTCCATATAACCTGCCAAAATGTAATCAATACAACCGGACTCTCAACTTGATCATTAAGGATAATGAAAAGCAGCTGTGTTGTTAACAGTATGCAATTGGTGTTGATTATGGCCGAATTAAAATTTTATTGTGTCTAAACTGCTTCACCTGAAGTTGTACACTAATTCCAACTACACGTTTGCGAATGGAAGTTGTTGTCTTCGCATAGTAGGTTCCAGATAAAAGTTCACCTGTCTCTTCTAATGGCTGCTGTTGGTGGCTAGATCGTCCCAAATTTTGTCAACTTTCTTCATTCTTAAAAGAATGCGTGATCAAATGACTGACATCGAAACTGCTGGTACCCCTACCTCAATCGTCGTTTCGGCCATGAACAAGAGTCTAAAAAGTGTTTAGAACATTCATGAGAATAACCAGCCAAGTGCAATGGCAACTCTGCAATCACATGTAGGTCATACAGACACTGAAGGATAAAAACATCAATACATTGTTGCTGCCGAAATTCTTCTCCCATCATCCATCTATAAGACAACACAATATATTTGGTTCCATGGAAGTTAAGCATAAACGCTTTCCTCCACCAAATTTTTTCTGCATCCCAAACATTAGCCGTTACATAGCGAAACACCGAAATTAAGTGTCTTCTAATTGCCTAAAATAACGCCGTGTAGGCAATCGAAACGATATATGTTGGCTCAAATACATGACATTCTGAAAAGAAAAAGATCGAAAAACTGTCAGCATCTATTTTGAACTGTATTTAAAGACCGGTAGACCCTAGTAAGTCATACCAACCTAACATAGCATAAAATAAATGACAGGTGTTGAACATTTTCAATCGCTTGCCCAAGAAATGTGTGTTCCGTTAGTTGCAAATTGTGGCCACCAGAATAAAAAGTAAAGAAGTGCATCTTGATTTCTCTCTCGTTCTCTCTCTCTCTCTATCTCTTTCTTTCTCCTACTGACATAATAAGCAGACTTCGTGAAATTAGGCATATATATATACCGAGACCACACCAAAATATCTTAGTCGTTCAACATATTTTATCTGAATATTTAATGCACACGCTCTGCTTGTCTTAATTTTATTGAATTGTGTCCACGTAATGACAAGTGCTAAATTAACACAAAATGTAGATCAGTTTTTAATCTCACTAAACGCGCATTGTGAGAAATAATTTTATTTAGACTTTATTTGCATAGTAATTTAACCTTCACAATCTAGAAACCTCATAATCGACATCAACAGTCTGTTTGGTTTTTGAAACTGTCTGCTGCGTATCAGAAGGCATTAAAAAGCAGCGAAAATTAAGAGTCGACCAGTTACCTCTGATTGCTATTTGATTCGCTATTTCTCTCGCGTCAAGATAAGGGGATATTGATTATGCTGACTGTGGTACTCTTCTGTAAGGCCTTCTGTAGTCCACAAGAACTTTTCGCCATTCGCAATATACTGTAGTCTACCCAGACATATCAATATTTCTCTCAATTCGGCAATGCATGTGGTTTCTCCTAAGTCATCTTGGATGACAATGCGATTTCGCCACATATCTTTTCGCTTTCATAGCAGACGAGTAAGTTTGTACCTATTATTCAGTTGCGTAATCGTCCACTCATAATAGAATCGAAATTGTTTTCTGTACATACTTTTAATCGGTTCACATTTTTAGCTGTCTTACATAAGTAAATTTCTGACTTTTATATTTTCGTTCTTAGTTGGAGCAAGTTCCCTGCATGCTGGGAGTCCACAGGTCCTGTATTTCGAGTTATTTTAGCCATTCATCTCTGGTGTCCTGAGGAATGGCGGAGACGTCGTATTGAACTATTGCGCCGTATAATTTTGTGCATTCGTGGTCGTCGGTTGAGCTCACCTGCGCCAGTGCTAATGCATCAGTCAGAGAGTGTTTGCCCTGAAGAGCTTAGCCATACTCGTTTAAGGAATGCACCTGATCATACAGTATCTAAGGACACTAAAGGAAGTGCTTTTAATCAAAATCACTCTGGAGGAGGTACGACAGAAAAGGGAACTTTGTCGTCGACTTCAGCTTCCGATGAAGAAATCAGTATGCTCACTTTTCCTGTGCTGAAACCCTTCCTAATTTACTTTGGACTTGTGAACGCTCTCTATAAATATATGTTTAATGTAAGTATGTAACGCACGAAAGTTAACTTATAAGTAATTTCTAAATTGATGTTTTTATATAAATTCATAATCTTATTAACCCATGGGGACATGTGTAAGTTTACCATTACCTATGATAAAATTATTATTGGGAGCTAATTAAGTAATAGTCAGAATTTTCTGCAGCTTTGGCACAAACCGTGACCCTCGCTGCACACTACACAAACGTCGCAATCATATACGAAAGTTTGATTTGGTTAGCCTTTCCTTCAGGTAGAAACTTCTTGGCATCTCTTAGGAGCTGTCATTATAGTACAGACACTATGGCACTTGGGGAAATTATATTGATTTGAAGTTTAATATTAAGTTTGATGATATATATATATATATATATATATATATATATATATATATATATGTTGTCAGTATAAAATAAATATTGTAGAAGTCAGCAAATTAGTTTGGCTGCGTCCTGATTAGGAACTCGTCAGGTACTTGTCAGAAGTTTCCGCGACCGGAGCTCCAACCGAGATAAATTTAGGAAAGTACTCGACGAGTTCCCAATAAGACCCAAACCGATCTACTTGATAAATTTTCTTTGCTACCTTTTGGAATATTCTTTTGTACTGACAACATATATTTAGCAAGTTTTACTTATGTCGTTGTTATAAAAGCAAAACTGCTTGAGATAAAAATGCAATTCATCTTTTTTTTAAAACGGTTTCACCATTTTCGAAGAACTCTTCAGATGTAGCCAGAACTTCTGCAGCAGTAATCGACTCCTCAAGATTCGGATTTGAATAATGCAACGTATGTCCAGCACCAAAGAGGCTGCACAATACACGCAATTTTTAACTTAATAAAAAGACTTCTTATCAATCTGTGGTTTCTCATTTACCAGACACCTCAGCAATTACAAGTTACTTGAACAGGTTTTAATGTTTAATCACTAATTCATTTGAAATCACCATAATTTGCTAGGTTGGGTCGTCTTTTCAGTTCCACATTGCCATTCTCTGTTTAGTTAAGTTCTGCTCAATCGTTCGGTAGACGTTCAAAGCTTGAAATGCCTTCACTAGTTTTATTGTAGGAATCATATAAAATTTAGTAATTGCATTTTCCTAGGGTGTTACTATGTATTGTCGATATAATGCAGTTTATTCTGCAATAACAACTGTAGTACGGCCTCGTAATTAGGGAATAATTTTTTAAAGTTTTAAATCTGACTTAGAGCAGTTCTTGCCTACCTAGTCCAGCGAACTATTCATTTTCACTCTATTCTTCAGGAAAAAGGCAAATGATCTGCTGCATATGCTGCAGTAATTCGGTTTCGGTGTTCAGTTGGTAGCTGCGCCAACCACCTTCATCTCAGCTTCATTGATAGTTGTATGCGATTGGACGATTAATGCTGACTAGCATCGGCGAAACGAATTTGACCCTCGTGAATTAATCAATTAACGTGGTACGACGGTGTCAACCATGTCTCGATGGCCGATCGTACATGGGCTAACGGGGCTATGGCGGTGGTGTCACCAGGGCGTGGTGGATTTCCGACCGGCAATCGGATCTCCTATAAAATACCACATGAGCCCGACGACGGCACCATGACTCGGCGTATGTTCCCGCCACAAAAGGGTTCAACAGCCACAGGATTACATGGACTCCTGGACAGTACCCCGTACTTCCGAATGGCGAATGAGCTCTCAACAGCCACCGGCAACCATGCAACTTACTGCTGCCTTGCAGACTGCGCTTGGATGTGCAAAGGCTAGAGGTGCGTCCTCGATCAAGAAGCCGAGTGGTGAGGGGACACCACTTGTACCAAATTCCCAAGAAACTCCATGAAATCAATGGAGCCGGCTTATCCCCCAAAAGGAGTCAGCCGTAGTAAATTTTAAAAAATTAAAGGGGTGTGTGTGTGTGTGTTTCCATGTGGTAATAGTAAGGCGTGGCTGCGTCGATTTGATACCCACTAGACCGGAATTGTGCACGTCTTTGAGCCCTGCCTCTCACTAAATAATATTATACATTATTGAAATGATACTCTCTATATTGTCAATAACTTAGATTTCAATTCTACACCGTCACCTCCTGTTTTACACCTAGGAATGGTGAACTGAATTTAACCTCTTTGCGGCGTCATCGTTAGTCGCGCCGAAAAGTAATGTCGCCAACGGCTCCCTGTTCGTATTGTGCAGTAACCGGTTTCACATTCAACAATAATTAATTGCGCGTGTGGTGGTAACAATGCTTTAAATCAAGTTTGCGAGCTTGAAGTAAACACCATTTCCACTGTATTTAACCAGTCGTCGAACAACATAACAAAACTACTGCCAGCCGCAACGCACTGACGCGTTTCGACCTTCCATGATCATCACCAGAGTACGACGGCAAATTGACTATTGCGAGGATCAAACCGCAGTGAATATACATGGAAATCAAACTTAGATATGCGGCTCTCATCTCTAGCAGTCTCGCATACATTTAACAATAATTGATTGCGCGTGTGGTGGTAACAATTTTTAAAATCAGGTTTGCGAGCTTGAAGTAAACACCAATCCCATTGTATTTAACCAGTCGTCGGAACAACATAACAAAACTACCGCCAGCCGCAACGCACTGACGCGTTTCGACCTTCCTTGATCATCACCAGAGTACGACGGCAAATTGACTATTGCGAGGATCAAACCGCAGTGAATATACATGGAAATCAAACTTAGATATGCGGCTCTCATCTCTAGCAGTCTCGCATACATTTAACAATAATTGATTGCGCGTGTGGTGGTAACAATTATTTAAATCAAGTTTGCGAGCTTGAAGTAAACACCAATCCCATTGTATTTAACCAGTCGTCGGAACAACATAACAAAAACTACCGCCAGCCGCAACGCACTGACGCGTTTCGACCTTCCTTGATCATCACCAGAGTACGACGGCAAACTGACTATTGCGAGGATCAAACCGCAGTGAATATACATGGAAATCAAATTTAGATATGCGGCTCTCATCTCTAGCAGTCTCGCATACATTTAACAATAATTGATTGCGCGTGTGGTGGTAACAATTATTTAAATCAAGTTTGCGAGCTTGAAGTAAACACCAATCCCATTGTATTTAACCAGTCGTCGAACAACATAACAAAACTACCGCCAGCCGCAACGCACTGACGCGTTTCGACCTTCCATGATCATCATCAGAGTACGACGGCAAACTGACTATCGAGGATCAAACCGCAGTGAATATACATGGAAATCAAACTTAGATATGCGGCTCTCATCTCTAGCAGTCTCGCATACATTTAACAATAATTGATTGCGCGGGTGGTGGTAACAATTATTTAAATCAAGTTTGCGAGCTTGAAGTAAACACCAATCCCATTGTATTTAACCAGTCGTCGAACAACATAACAAAACTACCGCCAGCCGCAACGCACTGACGCGTTTCGACCTTCCTTGATCATCACCAGAGTACGACGGCAAATTGACTATCGCGAGGATCAAACCGCAGTGAATATACATGGAAATCAAACTTAGATATGCGCGGCTCTCATCTCTAGCAGTCTCGCATACATTTAACAATAATTGATTGCGCGTGTGGTGGTAACAATTATTTAAATCAAGTTTGCGAGCTTGAAGTAAACACCAATCCCATTGTATTTAACCAGTCGTCGAACAACATAACAAAACTACCGCCAGCCGCAACGCACTGACGCGTTTCGACCTTCCATGATCATCATCAGAGTACGACGGCAAACTGACTATCGAGGATCAAACCGCAGTGAATATACATGGAAATCAAATTTAGATATGCGGCTCTCATCTCTAGCAGTCTCGCATACATTGAACTTGACTGGAAATGTCGGCTGCACAATTTCTATGCAGTCACGAACATTAACTGTTTGCAGCTTTCGCCACATATACATATATAGGCAATACAATTTAACAATAATTGATTGCGCGGGTGGTGGTAACAATTCTTTAAATCAAGTTTGCGAGCTTGAAGTAAACACCAATCCCATTGTATTTAACCAGTCGTCGAACAACATAACAAAACTACCGCCAGCCGCAACGCACTGACGCGTTTCGACCTTCCATGATCATCATCAGAGTACGACGGCAAACTGACCATCGAGGATCAAACCGCATTGAATATACATGGAAATCAAATTTAGATATGCGGCTCTCATCTCTAGCAGTCTCGATACATTGAACGACGGAATGTCGGCTCACATTTAGCATCAGACTAAGTTGAGCTTCGCCACTAAGCAATACATTAATTGTGCGGTGGTGGTAACAATTTTTTAAATCAAGTTTGCGAGCTTGAAGTAAACACCAATCCCATTGTATTTAACCAGTCGTCGAACAACATAACAAAACTACTGCCAGCCGCAACGCACTGACGCGTTTCGACCTTCCATGATCATCATCAGAGTACGACGGCAAATTGACTATCGAGGATCAAACCGCAGTGAATATACATGGAAATCAAACTTAGATATGCGGCTCTCATCTCTAGCAGTCTCGCATACATTTAACAATAATTGATTGCGCGTGTGGTGGTAACAATTTTTTAAAATTAGGTTTGCGAGCTTGAATTAAACACAAATCCTGTTTTTTGCTAGGGGTGAGAGCCTCATCTATATTTGATTATATATATATATATTTATATATATATATATATATATATATATATATATATATATATATTTAATGCGGTGTGATTCTCGATAGTCAGTTTGCCGTTTTACATTCGTTTGAGATGGTGGCGATCAATTGTATTGGAGAGTATTTGTTCTACAGAATATCATAGTAATCTGCATTTAGAGTAGACGGCCGATTTTTAATAGCTTTTTTCATATTTTAACTATGAAGCTGCAAAATCACTTATCTTAATCGAGGTAAAGCTAGGTTGATTAAAATTGAAAGATTCTGTTAAGTTCAAAGGTCAGGATTGAGAATTAATTGGCTTGAATGGAACCACGAAGAAGCGTATTTGTGCAGGTATGTTCTTTTAGAATTAGCTACACGTCTAACTTCTAATGGCTTGGTTGATGAATACATTGCTTTAATATATTCCCGAGCATATTTTATTTTTGCGACAGTTTTCGCCTTTAATATTAGTGGTTACACGCAAATCCTTTGTTTTAATTTGCTTATTAAGAGCTATTGTTCATTTTTTTCTATTCCCTTTTTCCTTGTGGTAGACCATATCGGTGCCGATATCTTGGCATGGCTCTGATCGACCAATTAACAACGTAAACGCTGACAATACTGGCGAGTCACAACAAGTAGAATCAGAACAACAGGCTTCTGTGGAGGAGAAAGAGTGTAAACTAGCTCAGCCGGAAACTGAACCAAAGGATACTTCACTTGTAGACTGCCCTCCTGATGGAGCCTCTGCTATTGATAAAGGCGTTTCTAAAGTGAATGTTTTGTGTTCAAACAAAATGGAAAATCCATGGCCTCATGCATTGTCTAGATTTATTCAAGTTTCTGATGATGTAATAGAGACGGAGGCGACACCAAATATTCTAGAATATTTGAAGACGAAATTGGAACCGATGGCATCTATGAATGATTTCATCGAAGCTACAGGTTTGTGAATATGGAAGGATTGATTTTTAGAATTTTCATAATTAGCTTGGAAGCATTATATTGTATGCTGCATACATGAGCACTAAATTCATATTTATAAAAGCATATAAACATCCACAGATCATATGTATTGGAAATCTTTGGTTAAACTAACATATACATAAGAGTGAAATATTCAAAGGTGTTGATTCTCTGAGGTATCAATTAAAAGCATTTTTAATTTTTACATCAGATTGTGCTCGATTTATGATTAGAATATCTTTTAACGTAACAATCCCTTACCACACGCGTTGATTGCTCTACTTTTATGCTGTTAATCTTCCGCTACTAGAGTGAAATTTCATCTCTCACCATCAAACTATTATTACTGCAGCTTTTGCCATCACTTCTGTTAATACTTCTACTTCCTTTATTACTACTGTTATTAGTATATTGATAATAATTATTAGTAATACTATTACTATTACTACTCCTAATATTACTAATACTACGTAAAAGTCGTCGAACAGCGTAGCAAAACTACCGTCCGTCACGCGTACTGACGTGTTCCAGTCAAGTGCAATTTATACGAGGCCATAGAGGTGAGAGCATCATGCATGATTTTCGATAGCTTGTATATGCATTGAGTTTGAATCTTCGTTAATCAGTTTGCTTTGGGGATTTAATGATGATTATGGAAGTTCAAAACGCGTCAATATATGTGACTAACGATAGTTTTGCAGTTGTTCGACGGCTGAATATATACAATGGGATTGGCGTTTACTTCAAGCTCGCAGACTTGAATTAAAGAATTTTATCGCCATCCACGTAATCAATGATTGCTAAATTGTGTATTTGAACATAATTCTTTGCTGCTACAATATCGGCCGCTACAATTCTGTCTAATATTGAGGAGTAACCGAACGAGAAGAAAAAGGTATGATGGATAAACTGCTTCTGTGTTCTTCTGCAGTGCCCTGTCTGCACGGACTGCAACATAACGTTATACAAACGGATATCTGGACATCCAGTATGCCGAGTTCTTGTAGAGTCTTTGCCAATGAGGCAGTATTAACTTGGCGTCTAGATCCTGTGCTTGCCACCCAAACGACAGATTTGCACACGTTTACGTGGTTCTTTGTTATTGAGGATAAGCGGCTCAGTGATCAAGTAACCGACATCGTGAATCATCGAGTCCGGCCAAGAGGTCACTGGTTCTAGCCATTCATAGCACTTGTTTTGATAGCTCTCCGAATAACATGTATAGGCGGACTCCACAATTTAACCTCTCACGAAAGCGGTCGGTTTTAGCATTGAGGTTTAAAGGTGGTGATACTTCAAGAACTGACCGATCAGCACTGATTGGCTCGCAAATTTTGCCGTTGATAAACGCCTCCTAACATCCAGATAGTTATCTGAACCGATCCTAGCGAATACATTGATTTATAAAATAGGGAAAGTTCTCGAATCTCCGTAGCATAACCTAGGGCTGACATGATATTTGACTTTGTGACAGTCAGTTTTTGCTGGGTAAAATATCTCTGAAATGTTTACATTAACACATCTGAAGAAGTTGTAATATATGATAGGTCCTTGTCGAGAAAGTTAGCATGTTCAAGCATTGAGTATGAACTGGAGATGACGCACGCAATTGATTGATTGTTTCTCTTTTTTCACACCCGCTCCTTGTTTAAATTTTGCTATCTTGTTTTGCCTTTCAATATATAATGGTTTGCCAGCATGCAATGCACCTCCAGTAAAGCAGATTAAAATGGCAATTCTCTATTTACTATTATTTCCTGAGGATCTGCTGCTGTCTCCCGCATTTTCTTGAGAGTTTCGCTGCTTCAGTTTGTCACTTAGGCGGGATAATTCTCTGGCAATCAATTCAGCCCTACTGGAAGTTATTGATGCTTTCTTGGTATCAAAGCCAGCTATTGCAACACTAGGCCCGAATGAATCATAACGTGGATTGTTTAAAGCGATTCTAGTTACTCGGAGAGGAGCAATGTGAAGACCGCGCCTGAGCATTTCGCTATTTTTAAATAACTGACACTTGAGAGTTTAAAGCCCACACATTAAAATAGTGAATAGTTAAACAATCCTTGAGCGTAAGTGGTGCACTTAAATCAGTAAAGACTGCTGGATGTTTACTCTGTGTATTTTGATGTTGGTTCTGCTGCAGTACAAAGAAAGAAACGGCACCAATTGCCTAAGTCATAGTTAACCACGAAATTGGTGTATATGAGCCTGCTCTATTATAACTACTTCCATAAAAACAGAGAGGCAGATCATGCACTTATGAAGCTCTAAACTACCAGTTTACGTTAGCGTCGTGTTTATTTACTCTTCTGTGAGAACACGGCCAATTAGCCACTCCGTAGAACTGCAAAGAAACCTTTTCACACTGTTGGATCCAATTATAGGCTAATCTGTTGTAGCTTGTTTTCGATTATCGGCCTTGTGAGATTCAGCTGATTAAACGTTACTTTTTATAGTGGAAGCCCGCGATGCAGTACAGAACCATTGCTAATTGTACTTTTTATGGTTATTTGTGTGCCTTAGAATGAAACAGTGTGGTCTAATTTTAGTGCGAATAATAATTCGCATTCAGTTACCGTACGTGTATATGGCCTACCACGCCGACGTTGTATATTGATTCTTAATTTAAAAAATTTACAATTAATCTTTAAAATTGCAAACAACATTAGTTGCAAGCCTCAATTTCTGTGGATTATAGTTCAGGAGCGACGATTCTCCAAAACATCGAAAAACAACAATAAGAGAATAGCTCATGTCGAAAATCTTCCCCGAGATGAGTAGTAATTTGATGCCAGCTGTTTGTCGCTTAAAACCAATTCAAATCTGAATTATTGTATTTTTTTGTTTTTTTTCTATTCTTAAAGGAATGCAAGAGGAGACAGCTGCCGACGACATTTGGAGTTTGTACGTCAATGGAGCCTAATCGACAAACCAGTCACAATTAATGGTTGATTCTTGGAGGATAGTTTGTTTTCCAAACAATTCTTGTTCTGTCCTTGTCGTTAAAATTTGTTGTCCATCGATGCAAGCACTATTTCATAATTGTGCTGCTTTGCATGACTGTATGATGCTAAAAACTTTGCTTTGTTTCAACGTTTTGACAAAATAATTTTAGAAAACTACTTACATACGGATTTTTCGTTAACCATTTTAACACCAGAACTAGAATCTGGATATTGTGTTGTTGTTTATTCGTTTGCTATTATTCCAACTATTTGTTTTGCAATAGATTTGCTTAAAAACGTTTTCGGAAAGTCTGTCGTTTAGAAATTTGCCCATGTTTTCTTACTGGTATTTCGTTATAGGCACTGTTTGCGTATATATATATATATATATATATATATATATATATATATATATATATATATATGTGTGTGTGTGTGTGTGTGTGTGTGTGTGTGTGATATGGTTTTGAATGAAGCTATTCTTTAAGCACACATTTCAGTCGTTGAAGTTTGTGTCCAATACACACCGGCGGTCAGCATCGTCGACATAATTCACACAGACTGCACAGTTTTATGGTGCAAGATTTGCAACGCGTGTTCAGAAAGGCGTAAGAAATAAAAGGTAAATGGAGAAGGGCTCGAATGCAGCCTGAACCTCAAAAATCTGAGAAGCGTTTTCCACGAAATCTAGCCACTACACCTACTGAATGGTTTTGTTGTTTTGGAATGTAGAGTGTGTGTACCGCACGAGTAAAGGCACACGTTGTGAGGAAAAATGGGGCGTGGAGTACAAAGGCTATGCTCACTATCCACCATTGGCTAGCTTCTCGTTGCACACCGCTGAAATGGTGTGTAAGACGCATGCTATCCAAGTAGAGCCACTCCTTGCTGTGTGAAAACTCTTCAAGTTTATGTACTACACTGATTGTGGTGTATATTATTCTGACTATTCGGACTGTCTACCTAGGCAAATGTGCACGTCTGGTAACGCAGATATCGTATCGTATGCAGTCGACATTAAAGAGGAGCGTAAAAGTTGACTATATGTTTTTTGGAGTACTGTGCGCTCTACATGGTTACGTCTAGGACGGCTGTATTCATTACGTTAGTTTGTTTGGACAGTGTTATGGTTTGTTACATGCTTGAAGTTAAAGGCCTTCATATAAGCCAGTGATGATGACGATTTGATTTGATTTCGGTCCTCACCAGACACCATTCCCATGTTATCCGATCGTATAGCATAAACAAATATCACCGGTAACCAGTTTTGTATTTCGACTGTTGTAGTTCTTTATCGAGGTATGTCGAATAACTAACTGAAAGGATCTAATCGCGATATTTAAGCTATGTTTAAAAGTTGAAAAGCGTTTGTTTCCTCTAGTATTCTCAAATATTTAGTGTTTGATAGGAGTCTCGATCATGCGTCTGCAACTTCCGCTATTTTAAAAATATTCGGTCTTTTGCTTTCAAAACTATATTCACTGCTACAATGGTTGGTAAGAGAAATCTAGCGCTGTTCCCTAGGGCTTCGATTGTTTCCTAACGACAGCACAGAGTCGCAATGAAAATCATTGATGATGATGTTTCTATTTAGGGTATAAGAGAAATCAACAGTTATACCGAAAATGTGCGAGTTCGCTTCATTCATATGTGGTATTTTATTAAGCAGAAATTAATTGTGTGGGCAGTGACTATATATTTATTTTAATCGATTATATTGACTTGAATCTAAGACCGGTCGTATATTTTAGTTATATCGACGCACGTGCATTACACTGGACTTACACACACACACACACACTGATTGTTTAATTCAATATCTTGGGTAAACGCCTGAAATGGCTGCGAAAAGTTTATGATTATGATTGCATTCAAATTAGACAGGCGCCATTTCAGGCAAATACTATTTATGCCAGGCACCTGGATTCTAGAGCCATGTCTCTGCTTTTCTCTTCAAAATTTTAAACCTGAGGGTACAATACTACTGCAGATTATCTTCGTCTTATCTAAATTAAGCCAATCTCTTGAGACCAGCTGTGCATATCAATCACTCCAGAAATAATACTGAGCACACAAAACGGAAAGTGAAACGATTAAACAATGTTGAAGTAGAATGTCTCCATTCCAGCTCAAATGTTTAATACCCACCTTTACTTCGAAATGTGTATTATTTTGATTTTTCTCGAAAGGAAGCTTCTTGTCTTTGCTATTGAAATGTCTTGGATTATTTGAATTCATAAATAAAGTAAATTTTTTTAAATGCCAATGTTATAGATTTATTTGAGTTTTGTTATCTGGTTATCGCGCATTAGTTTATTGGTTAATCAAAAGAATGTTGCATGACGACGTACGTTGTCGGAAATGTTTCTTTTTAAATTCATATCGCTTGTGATTTGTGCACTGTTTGCTATTAGATTTCTGAAGATGGTACTGAAATTGAAGTAAATAAACGTCAATCAGCCAAAGTTAGATCAAAATTCATTTCCAGTGACTTTTTTGACAGGTGTTGAAGCCTTCGGGGTGATGAGACGAATCAGCGCCCAGCCGCTACGAAGCCGAAATCGGCGCGTCCTCGGAAAACGGAATCCCTCGGATCATTGCAGAACTAAGAGTTCTAATCGATCACCCATTAGAGAAACTCGTGGATGCGTTAAATTAGATCCTAACTTAGTTGCGGAAAGCGTATTTTATTCTAATTTTGAATAATTTAATGTTCAGAAATGATGCTTCAAATTAGTATAAATTTAGAAATATTTATTTATTTGAATAAAAACATTCAATTTAAAGACAACACAAGTTGAAAATATGCTGTTAGTAAAATGAACAGCATCGGTGATTCACAAATAGTTGTCAACTTTTACTTTAAAGTGTATAATTAAAAGCACAATTTTTTTAGAAGCAATATATTTGGCCGTTATAGAGGCATTCACTTATAATAATTATTTAAAGCAGATTTAGGGAAAATTAGCCGACTGCTCAGGAAGCGAATTCAAGCGCGTATTAGATTTAGGTTAGCTGAAAAACAAAACAAAATTTCCTATTAAAACTAAAGGTTGCATACGGAAAAATAAGAACGCTGAGTGGAGAAAAACTTTTTTAGCATTGCTTAAGCTGATATTATCTTTTTACGGTAAGATTACAAATATACTTTCTTGTCAGAACAAAAAAGATTGGTTGGTTTCGAGTATTTGAGCGTGTATATTTTATTCTGTTCACGTTATTGCGTTGATATTTTATGCTAAATATTGTTTTTTGCGTCAAGGAGATTGTATCGTCCTATTATCCCACATTCTTCACCAAAATAATAGTGGTAAAAGGGCGTAATACCGGCTCCTACTGATTAGTCGCCAGTAAGCACGAAACGAATGTGCATGAGATTTTACTTTCCGTTCATGCTGTCTTTGGTTTATTCTTCTGGTCACAACTGAACTAATTTGTTACTAGGTACGCAACACCTAATACATACTTGATATTTTATGCTGTCTGTCTAAAATGGTGTCTAGTTATTGTCAGTGTACAATAATGCGCATAATGCAATTGAACTTTCAGTTAGGTTTCGCACTTGGCTAAATAAAAACTAGATAATTTACTCAAATTTGTGTGGCATGAAACCTGCTTTTTTAGCCCCATTAAAGTATGCTTTATATTTTAAAAAATTGTTGTGACTCAAGTTACCGTGTATTATTAAATTTTTTAATTATTATTTCTTCATCACACATATATTTGGAAGTCGAATATACTATTAATGTAAGACTATCCATCGGAGTATACGTGTTATCATCAAATGTTTCGAATAATAGTCAAAAGAATTAATTAAGTTAAATTAAATTGAAGCATTGTCAAAAATTTGAGCACTTATGTTTGTAAAGTATTTCATAAACAGTGTTTAAGAATAAAGCTATACAGTGAAGCCTCCTTTACCACGGTAGATAGGTTCCAAGACCGGACGCGGTAGCTGAAAATCCACAAAGTAGGTACGCCATAATTACAGAACTTATTTAACATGTATTCGGACTTTGAAAACCCTCCCTTTACGTACTGTTAACTAACCACCCTTTTACAGAACATGTACGTACAGTACCATAATCTAAAACAGGCATAAATATTTAAATTTTAGAATATTAAAATAAAAAAAACATTGTTTCAAATGTTAGAATATTAAGGTAAAAATGCTTTGTTGTTCGTAGACTAGGAAATACTATTTTTTATTAATGTTTTAATGGAATTAACAAAATATTTTGGGTCTTCATATATCGCGACTATTTTCGACATTACCGGAAAATCCGCAATACCTTTTCTCATTATCTCATATAATATAACGAAAAACCGCGATGTCGTGAATCCGGGGCAATCGATCCGCGTAGTCGAGGAGGTTCACTGTATTAAAATTTAGGCTCCCTCCAATCCCTTTAATGCTTTTTTGAATAAAAACTAACTATATATTTATTTAAATCCATGTTGGGATCTTGATATAACAACCAATCTCATGATGTACATAAATTTTCTACATAATGCAATGATTAGCTTATACTGCAAAAACGTGTTTTATTTTATGGGATTGGTGTTTAAAACGAGATAGCATCCTCGATTTAAATAACTGTTATCATCGCTCACGCAACCAATGACCTTTTAATTTATTATTCAGAAAAGTAAAACTGATTAAATAAATATATGTTTAATTAATATACCATGAAGCTATCAATTTTTTGTTACAGAAGACCTCTTGCGTTAATAAAATTTCGCGAAACAAACATTTAACGACACACTCAAGGTTAGAAACGTAACAATTTGTGCCAGACGTACATAAAATGTGTCTATTTACAAAAAGTGGCTAGACGAACATTTACTTTTAAATCAAGGTTGCGATCTTGATAATAGCACCTGGCCTATTTTTTACATAAATTTGTCAGTGTACAGTAAGTAGTGTATAGTGTGGAAAAGGCAATTCATCCAGTCGACCGGTTTCGTCTTTATTGGGAACTCATCACGTAATGTCCAGAATTTGCCGCGGCCAGGGCTCGAAACTGTGCATGTCTGCTACGGAATCTGGTGCTCTATCCACTGAGTCACCCTGCCGCGGGGTGGAGGCATAGTGGAGCTAGTAACGATAAATGACCGAGAGGATATGGAGAAGCCTCGATGAACAGGGGATAACCCTATGTACGCACACATTTCTTGTTAGCTGGCCACTTAGTAGCAGCTAAGCTTAATAGTCAAACATATAAGTGATTGCGCCGTTAACTTTTCCGACCCGATACGTAGTGAGTTTAAGGCGTAGTGCCAGGTCATATTGATGCGTCTTCAGTATACACAAAACGTATTCTTATCCTGTTTCAATGTGAACTAACCTGCCAATAGGCATGACCTGCTTCTTATGTAAGAGAATATATGCCAGTACCTCGTTATCAATAATATTTGAATAAAAGTACATATTAATGGTAATACCAGTGGTGTTGAAAAATGTACATTCAATTGCGGATAAATCAAATGCACTCTGGCAGATTAAAAGCGTTATAATCTAATATAGAAATAGGTCAATTTCTAAAAATAATAACACGTTAAGTCAGTTTATATAGAAGCAATCTCACCGGGAAGCGCGTCAATGACAATATAAAAATTTAGCTGTTACTAGCAGAAATGGAAATAAATTCTCAATATTTCTAACACCAATGGCAAGTTAGAGCAGTGTTTTAAAGTTCGATTTTAAATGCTTTTCAATAATGCTGGATATATATATTATATATATATATATATATATATATATATATATATATATATATACTAGTCAAATATGACTGGCATACGTACAGAATTTCATGGAATGCGTGGGTCACGCGACACAGTATGTGTTGTTATTTATAAAAGAACTCATCTCTGGTTCGTATCCTGTTCACATTAGTCCTAATTAGGAATGATGGAAAGATGATGAAGGAGCTAAAGAGAGAAAGGTCATACCTATATCCGAAAAAGTAGCTTAAAAGAGATTAAACGGTTTAACGACTGTGGTAGATAGTAATACGCTAACACACATCATTACTCTTATACCGTTAGTTTTTTAAAGTCTGGCATAATGTTGAAATGATTAATTGATTTGTTATCGTGTACATAGGCAACAATTTACTCCTGGTCCAAACGTGATACAATGAATGCTTCGCGGCGCGCTGGTCCCACGCCGAGAATTCGATGCTGAAACAAATAGCCTTTGAGCAGATATGCGCAGTACAAGCAAAACAAGAGAATCGAGATGTACTGCACCCAGCCGAATAATATCATCTCTGTAAATCGGCGATGCAACCTTGAGCATAGGCAAAATACAGAGTCAGCAAAAAGCAAATTTTAAAATGTCAATAACAGCTTAGATATTACTTAGGCATTGTGAGCCAGGATAATATATCATAATCATTGGGAACAAACGCTATATTCCTATTGACACCTGCATCTCGGTAAAATTCAAGCATTTCGATGGTGTAATACACATGATGTGTGCATGCTATGGTTAAGTAAACCTGGATTACAGAGCACAGATAGTGGTCATACACACACACACATACACGGTTAAAATGTTTTACAGACGATGTTAAGTGTATCAAGAAAACACAATTGCATACAGAAAACGGACGGTAAAGCATAAAAAATTCACGATGCTTAGATATGAAATACATATCACCGAAATGGAAAATCACCATTACTTAAAGCGAATGCTTCACTGCTGCATTAGAAGACGGCAACCATGTACCTTGTAGGTACTATAATGTTCGTATCGGGTACTGACACAATAGCCATAGTGTTGATATTCTTTACAAACTCGGTATATATATTATATAGAGTGAGTTTGTGTTTTATTCTCATTGTCGAAAACTTTATATGATATTAGCTTCACCACTGCAGGTTTACACATTCGTTTAGAGGAGTGTACCGTCCTATTTTTCCACATTCCTCACCAAAATACATAGTGGGTATGGGGCGTCATACCGGCTCCTACTGATGAGTCGCCAGTAAGCACGAAACGAATGTGCACGAGATTATACTTTCCGTTCATGCTTTCTTTGGTTTATCCTTCTGGTCATAATTGAACTAATTTGTTACTAGGTTCGCGACACTTAATACATACTTGCATATATTCCCTGTTCCCAGTAAGAGTGAACGATATCCATTCGGAATATTCATTTCCTAAACAGTCCGCCACCCAAGTCTAACAAGAAACATCAAGTGTGTAGGTGCCATCGAACACCCAACTCTTCATTGGTTAGCACGAGCAGATTCACAGCTTGCAGGAAATAGGTTGAACCTAGGGCGTCGGAGGAAAGCGAAAATGCGTGCTGTGCTTTAGCAGCACCACGAGCTCAAACGTGACACACATGAAGGCTTTGCCAATCTTTGAAATTAAAAGTCATTCAAGATAAATGGTGCTGCAGCACAAACGCTACAATCTTGCTCCTAACTTAACAGCACGAAAGTAAACGTCTTTCTTACCTGTTTTAGCCCAGCTCTTTTCTATTCATTACAATTAGGCCAACATTGGATTTCTGATAGATTGATAAACATAAATTACTCGGAAACTTATCAATCAATCAAGCTCGCAAACTTGAATTAAAGAATTGTTACCACCACCCGCGCAATCAATTATTGTTAAATTGTATTGCTTATATATGTATATGTGGCGAAAACTGCAAACAGTTAATGTTCGTGACTGTATAGAAATTGTGCAGCCGACATTTCCAGTCAAGTTCAATGTATGTGAGACTGCTAGAGGTGAGAGCCGCATATCTAAATTTGATTTCCATATATATTCAATGCGGTTTGATCCTCGATAGTCAGTTTGCCGTCGTACACTCATGATGATCATGGAAAGTCGAAACGCGTCAATGCGTTGCGGCTGGCGGTAGTTTTGCTTTTGTTTTCCGACGACTGGTTAAATACAATGGCATTGGTGTTTACTTCAAGCTCGCAAACTTCATTTAAAGAATAGCTAATGTTTGTGACTGCATAGAAATTGTGCAGCCGACATTTCCAGTCAAATTCAATGTATGCGAGACTGCTAGAGGGGAGAGCCGCATATCTAAATTTGATTTCCATATTTATTCAATGCGGTTTGATCCTCGATAGCCAGTTTGCCGTCGTACTCTGATGATGATCATGGAAGGTCGAAACGCGTCAGTGCGTTGCGGCTGGCGGTAGTTTTGCTTTTGTTGTTCGACGACTGGTTAAATACAATGAGATTGGTGTTTACTTCAAGCTCGCAAACTTGATTTAAAGAAACGTTCAATTCTGTTGACGCGTGTGCTTTTGTGTGCAGAAATGCATAAATTCTTGTTTTTTTTATATTACTGCGCAGGTGATTTACGCAATCCATCTAGTTTGATACTTCCATCGAATGATGAAGGCAAGTGATACTAGTTGAATACCCTTATACTTCTTCTAAATTTCCTACATAAAGAGCCACATATTTACATTAACATGATTTCGTACGTTAATAAATGCTTTCTGGGTTCCGGAAGTGCTTATGCCGAGACGCTAGTTAAACACGCTTCTCCACCGAGGCTTGTCAGCTCTTAGCTACTCGCAACTATTTGTTTACTCAGACGTCACTTGATTAGCTGATTACGATGTTGTGTGATAAAGTAGTCGACGTCTCGAATAATAGTATGAGGCCATGGCATCTTTGATCTGATTCTACTTCTAATCCAGCCACAGGTACAGACCAAAAATTGGCCACGTTAACTTTTTATAAATCAATGTTGTTTCTAATAAAACGTTATGCTTCAAATGGATAAATATTTTTCAATGCCTTCAATAACCTCTTTTCTACCAACATAATGAGGATTTTTCGTTAGAACGCCTCACAGTTTAATTCTTACCATATTCGTGTGGGCGAATAGAAAATTGTAATGTTTATGGTAAACGGTTCGATTGCTGATGGATTTCCAAGCTTCCAAACAACAAACGGATTTGATGGTCGAACAGTTACTAAAAGTAAAAATCAAACAGCAAAAAGTAAAAATTAATTTATTGTCTCCAAGTAGATTTTTATCCTTATTTAATAAACGAATATCAGAAGTTAAAAACTGAGGTTCACTGCCACGTGGACATATTAATAACCAGTGAAAGAAATTTTATCAAGATGTTAAAGCCTACCTAAACGACACATAAAGAGGCGATCCTCTAGACTTTTAGGGAACATAAACTAGACCACGTAACTTGCAAGGAATGGTGGCGTAAGTACTATGGCCCTGTTTTACCATCATCACAGACAGAAATGCAACAGACTTTAACAATTGATACGTAACTGACATATAACATTAGGAGGAAAATAATTTCTACCAAATAAGAAAAAATAACAAATAATTTAATACAAAACAAATCACTAGCGGAGAGCTATTCAAGAATGGCATGGTCTAATTTAGATTGAAATATCAAGGTAACACGAAGGGATGAGAAAACCTGGGCATTTACACAACACCATTATCGTGGAGTCAGTTTCATTACAACACCATATCGGCAATATAGCTTTCTTTCGGTTTTCACTGTCATAAACAGCCAAACCTCGCAAATAATTCTGCCCAACTAAGAATCGGATGTTGCGAAGTTTGTTCAATTAGAAATCTTCAGCAAGGTCATCACAAAGGTCGATTCGATGTCATATCGCACAGCGTTTCCGGCCAAGAACTTTAATGTTGCCGAAGTTTCTATTCAGATAGACGAACGGGTCCTTTACTAACAAACTCAATTTTAGCTGACTTTGGTTGTCTCTGCCAAGTCAAAATCTGCCCACCTTGTTTTGTACACAAATCTGGCACTGGAGGAGAGAAAAATGCTCTACTGGGAAATCGAACTAAATGCATATGTAAAATTTAACCGAGCCAACATAGTTGATGGAGCCTTATTTGTGTTTCTAACTAGGAGCACCTGTAGTCCGATCCAAAAATACGTCCGCGGATGCCAGCGTTAGTTATTCGTTGGTGGTCATCTAAATGTGCTATGCTTCTCAAAAAACGATGGTCGAATGCCTGTAAGCGTCTAGCCTTCGACTCAGAAGCAAAAAGTTACACCAGCGTATAATAAATCTGCCCGCACAGATGCACCATACACACTAACTTTAAGACAGTGTGAGGTACTCATCTTTCTCCATAAGTGTGAAGGTTCGAAAAAGCTACTCTATCTTTCACGATTCTCATATCAACTTTTTCAGTTTTCACGGTATCGCTTTGTAATGCAGTAACACCTGGTAGTGAACTATGTCAACGGGTGGAAGTTTCGATTATGTAGTAGATAATAGCAAAATTGTCTAACAATAATGGCCGTTGAGCATTATTCAGTTCTATCCCAAATGCAAACGTGCCAACCGGTGGATTTTTTTACAGCTCACGCATAATTTTATTTTTCCATAGCTACGTGGCAGCGACGTCTCATCTTTTGAATATTTATATATTCCTGTCTATGAAGAGGATGATGACGATGATTAGAATTCATAGTAATTAAATTATCGATCAAAACCTATGCGTTGGGTGTTGATACAGATATAGAAATCAACCAGATTTATTGGTTTTACAGCGCAAGAATCTACCCCCATGCGCTTTACAGCAATCTCGCACTGGCTGATAAAAGTAGCGTTATACAGAAGGATATAACCTTGTACATTACTCAAATGTAACCACGACGTCACAATCGCCTATGTTTTATGTTTTTATATTGAGAAGCAATTTTTTCGAGTTCCAAAAAGATGTGTACACCTTTAAACGTCTCTCGTTCATTTTTGACGATCTATGTGAGTTTCGCTTATTCAACTACGAAGATCCATGTCTAAATAGCTTATAGCAACCCTGAAATTTATACACGACCTTTAAGACGAAGTAAGAAATATTTGCGCTACTTACACGGCAATGGTTCGGATATACTGTACAAGCTTTTGCAATTATAAAATTTACGTAATCTTTCGCACTGCCTCCATCATTATCACAGTTACCAAGTTTCATTCAAAGACATAAAATAACGACAGTTTATCAATTCAATCGGCCTTGGAATAATCTCTATTGCCGACTAGGAGAAAATATAGGATGTTTATTTAAATTTTACAAATTTAGCGCCTGCGAAAATTCGACGTCAGCATCTTGAACACTGAAGAGTAGTATTAATTAAAACCTATTATATTTTTAAGTAAAAGCGGAGATGGCACGTAATCTTATCGGCTACCACTTTTAGTAGTACAATAGTTTGATAATTTATTTCAAACTCTGACGCAAATTGAAGTTAAAAAATTTCTTATAATGTTTACAAAACATTTTTTTGCAAAAGGATTCGCTAGAGTATTCACTATCACATTATACGCAGACTTGAATGCGCTGCTCAAGTAAAGAAAGATGGCTGTTGTGAGAAGACTTTATACATGTCTCAACAGGAAACAACGTCAGGACCACACAATGGTCAAAATCCAGTCCAATCTGTGATTTGTAGAAACCGCTGAAACGGCGTATCCAAATCCAAGCGAGAACAGAAATATCATAGAGGTAATCGAAAGACATTTTTTGAAGATGCAAATGATGGACAAACCGCCGCAGGCAACCAGTAGGACTTCTTTCTACATTACCAAGTGGATATGCCATCGTGTTAAAGATTATTTCACCATAATCCTAGAATACGATGGGAAGCCAATCATGTGTGTCCGATAGTTTTGCAACGTTTAAGAGTTTCATCATCATTATTAAGTTTGCTATCGTTCTCAGATGATGACCATGGAAGGTCGAAACACGTTAGTAAGTATTACTAATAATGGTTGCTGGTGTTGTTCGACGACTGATTAAATACAGTGGGATTGGTAAAGAATTGTTATCACCAACCGAACAATCAATAATTATTTCAGTGCAATCTTGTAAAAATGTAGCGAAGTCTGCTGAAAGTTAATATTTTCGACTAAATTGGAATTGTGCAGCCAACACCTCGAGTCAAGTACAATACATGCGAGACTCATAGAGTATATATATATATATATATATATATATATATATATATATATATTTATTTATAATTTCCATTGCCTTTCCATATTACACAGTGTATTTCTAATAAGGAAGAAAAAACAGATTAATAACAAAGTGGATAAAGGCCATTTATTTCGTGAATACTATACATCGCTCTAAAATCATTCATTTATATACATTCTGGGTTATCATTTTATTATGTGAGTGGCAACAAATCTGACTCGTTTTTACTTCTATTTCTTGTTTTGGCTGATTGGTAAGTGTGTATGCGTTTGTGTTTGTGTGTGTGCGTGTTTGCATGTAAAGGTCATTCTCGCAGTATTGCAAAGTGATGTCTGTGATCTGGTCATTATTGTTTTGATGGCTTGAGAACTAACCATTTGTGCGCATTGTTCAATGTCACATGTACGAGTGCTATTATTCCTAGTGTAGTTGTTCGTTTTCCCTTGTTGCGAAAATTTGTATTTGGCACATGGTAACAGCGCCAGTGTGGATTGCAGTGTTGAACGCTCATATTGTTTGGAAACTTCTGTTACCAGTAAGACATCAAACAGAAAGATGATTCAACAAACATTGAATCAAGAATTAATGCAATTTTGAAAAAGTTGGAAAAATACGTTTTAACATCGGTGGCTGATTCCGATATTAGATCAAAATTCATAGAAGACATCCAAAAGGCAAAACCCGTCGGAACAAACACCGCAAGATTGTACGGCAAACCAAAATCTCATAAAGCCGTGACAGCCTCAGGAGCTCCCTCGATGCGGCACATTATGTCAATGATCAACGCTCCACAACATAAACCAGCCAAGTTTCTCTGCAAACTACTTGAACCAATACGGAGCATCATAAACGCAAACACTATCAAGGACTCATTCGAACTAGCAAATGAATTGAAGGGGAAGAACATCCTACAGAATAAAATGGTCTCGCTTGACGTCTCATCCTTATTTACAAACATACCACTGGATAAGACAACGGAGATCTTGTGTGACCTCATCAAAAATGAGTTTTCTGATTTCCCTATAGACACCAATGACATCAAAGACCTCATATTATCATGTACTTAAAATGTGCAATTTACATTTGAAGGGATATATTACCGCCAGATCAATGGTGTAGCTATGGGAAGTTGCATCGCACCCCTCCTGGCAGATGTAAATGTATCATCTGGAAAAAACGAGCCTAAAATGTATAATTGACCAGTGCGCACTCTACAAAAGGTATGTAGATGATATTTTGTTGTTCCTCTCAGAAGCATCAGACCCTTCCGATATCCTCAAACAAGCAAATGGAGCCGATCCAGACATCAAATTCACTCTCGAGGTAGAGAAGGACGACAGTTTTCCCTTCCTTGACATCAAACTCACTCGAGAAGAAAACGGGGATTTGACACTGGCCATATATAGAAAATCCACTTTCACCAGACAATACATTTACTACAACAGCAATGTGCCAAAATCCCACAAAAGAAACTTAATAAACAAACAAGCAAACAGAATCAGGAAGATATGTTCTGAACACAAGATTGAGGAAGAACTGGGCTACCTCAGGAAAATTTTGCTAATGAACAACTACCCAGAGCATTTCTTTTATGTCAACATCAGACCACGACAGATTCGCCCTAGAGAGGATACCGTCAAGCAGACTTTACTAAACTTACCATTTAGAGGCGACGTACCAGCCTCAATAATTGCACGGCGGCTGAATAGAATAACTAAGGAGAACTTTCCCAGTGTTAAAGTTAATATGACATTTAGTACACAGAGAATCATGAGGTTGGATGCCAAAGATCAATTGCCAATTCTCTCCAAATCATTCATAGTCTACAAATTCTCATGTATGTGCGGTAGCACATATATCGGACGTACGAAGAAGCAATTGATAAGCAGAATCCAGCAACATTTGCCACAGAAATTGATTAACAAAGGCTTGCCACCGTCAGGAAAATCAGCTATTTCCGATCATATATTGGCAACGGGGCACCCTGTCAATTCGACCAATTTCACAATTCTACATAAAGCAAAATCAGAAAAATTATTATTTATTTATGAAGCCCTTTATATAAAACAACAAGCACCTGACCTTAATATTCAAAAGTTTCATCAACATGATATTCTAATCGACTGGCCAAGAATAACAAAATTCAACAACAATCTACTAGTATCCAGGCAAGACCAAACAGGCCCTCGACTAGAATCAACAAACCTACAATCGGATTGGCAACAAACTGAAGTGGAAATAACAGAGGCGCATACTGTGACAGAAGTTTCCAAACAATATGAGCGTTCAACACTGCAATCCACACTGACGCTGTTACCATGTGCAAAATACAAATTTGCGCAAAAAGGTAAAACAATCAACTACACTAGGAAAAATAGCACTCGTACATGTAACGGTGAAAAATGCGCACAAATGGTTAATTTTCAAGCCATCAAAACAATAATGACCAGATCACGGACATCAATTTGCAATAGTGCGAGAATGACCTTTACATGCAAACACGCACAAACACAAGCACAAACGCATACACACTTACCAATCAGCCAAAACAAGAAATAGAAGTAAAAGCTAGTCAGATTCGTTACCACTAGCATAATCAATTGAAAACCCAGAATGTATATAAATGAATTATTGTAGAGCGATGTATAGCATTCACAAAAAAAATGAACTTTATCCACTTTGTTATTCATGTGTTCTTTCTTCCTAATTATATATATATATATATATATATATATATATATATATATATATATATATATATATATATTAGTATATAATTGATTTGGCTTTGAAGTTGAATTGCCGAAATCTTTATATGAAGTTAGCTCCACTACTGCAAGTATACACTTTCATATAGGAAATTGTACCGTTCAATTGTCCCACATTCCTCCTCAAAATATATAGTGGGTATAGGGCACAGTACCGGCTTCTACTGTTAAGACGCCTGTAAACAGAAGACGCATGTGCACATGAGATTATACCTTCCTTTAGGTCTTACTTCAACTAATTTGTTACTAAGTGCACAACACCTAATACACAAATGCATAGGTCAGCAGGAGTTGGAAGCCAAGTTTTGATTATCTCCACAAACCTCTCAAATACCGAATGACTTATTCAATGGTAACTTTCAGCGACACGTTTGGGAGCTCCAGCATATTTTATTGCAGATAGTAACTTTGTCTATTGTATGCTTGGATTTTAAAAATCCCCATTGTTACATATAATTTAAGAGTACACATGCAAAATATGTAATTATATGGCCCTTGCTGCAGAACAATTTATATGAAAGGAGAGATTGCGAAAAGTATTTAGCCAAACAGTCCAAATATCATTGTAACCTTCCTGTGTGCAAGAACAAAGATAAATTTTATCAGATATAAAAAACGTTTCTTTCGCATTGTCTTCTCAAATATCTACTAATGAACATATCTTTATATATAAATTGGAAAGCAAAACAAGATAGAAATATGTGAACATAGAGAGAGTGTGAAAAACGGAAACCAATCAAATTGCGTGCGTCACATCCAGTTCAAGCTCAATGCTTGTACGTGCTTCTTCTGCTTGCATAAATCCGGCTGCAATTTGTTTATCCATAAGGCTTCGTATGTGGCTAGCTCCCTTTTGTTTTTGCATTTAGTAATTACTTTGAATGCTGCGTCTGGAGAACATACGTGCGATGTTTCGATGATGTGTTGCGCAAAAGCAGACGTGTATTCACCATTTGATTTAAAACAGGCGTTTAAGTTACAATGTTCTCTCATTCGAGTAATTAACCGTCTGGCCGATCGGCCTACGTAAGTTGATCGACAACTTGCGCATGTATATTGGTAAATAATATTTGATATCGACATTAACGGCTGTTCCCCTTTGTTTGCTGGTAAAGGCAAGTGTGTTATCCTAAATAATACGTATTCTTTTGATCTTTCATTTACTAGGTTGTTTACAACCCTCGATTTTGCTTATCCAAAGTGATAACAGTTTCAGGCTACCTCTATAAGACGCTCGTCATTTTGTGGAGACAGACCTTCCAGGAGAACTTTGAGATGCAAATAAGAATCGTAGAGTGGAGCAGCAATAAGACCTGTTTCATTTAGGCATTTGTTCCCAGTCTCTTCTGAAACCTAGTGTTTAGGCGAAAGCACTTTTCCCCAATGCGAGTAAATTTGACAAAGTATGCAAAGTAGAGTCCATAAAATAAAAGGAGTTACTCCGTGGATTTTTAAAATTAACTTAATAAACCAATAAGCAAAACATCTATTAAAACAAAATAAAGGTAAAAACCAAATGGAGTCACGTACAAACCTGCGCTCGCAGAGTTTAAAGTTGTCCGCGTGTTTGCCTCCAATATGGCCAATGCCTAATAGACTATTAGGTTAATATTTTCAGCGGTGTGTCGCAAGCTCATGAATATTTTCGCCACACTTACTGCTTCATGGTTAGTGAGTGCATGGCGCGTCTTTTCTGTGTGGCTTACATCGCAAATAGCTATGCAAAGATACAGAAGCGCCGGTTTACCCATTCATAGATTCCATCTATTCCCTGGAATTTCTAGCGAATTGGTGAGCAGGAAATGCAATGAGACGTCGGCGACAGTCCCTATAGTTCTCTAGAGTTAGACGCAACAAGATGGAGCTATGACCAACATTATCTGTTTGTAGCTTTTGCCAAAAACACATATATACATATATAGACAATACAATTAAACAATAATTGATTGCGCGAGTGGTGGTAACAAATTCTTTAAATCAAGTTTGCGCGCTTGAAGTAAACACCAATCCCATTGTATTTAACTAGCAAGGATCAAACCGCATTGCATATATATGGAAAGAAAAATTAGATATGCGGCTCTCACCTCTAGTAGTCTTGCATACATTGTACTACAATTTATGCAAGACTGCTAGAGGTGAGAGTCGCATATCTAATTTTGCTTTCCATATAAATGCAATTCTGTTGGATCCTTGCTAGTCAGATTGCCATCGTACTCTGATGATGATCTTATTGAATGCTTGATTTAAACCCACAGAATAAATGTACTTTCTCTGTGAATATAGAAAAAAATGGTACTTTATGCAAACCAGGAACTTACCGTTTCTATCAGACAAAAACCGATCTATGTTTGATCTAGTGAAATCCTCCAAGAGGTGCGTAGTGTCGCTTATGAGTGAATTCTGAGGATGAAAAAATAATTATGTATATTAAAAATCAATATTTTTTAAGCAAAATTATTATCAACAGTTCATTTAAATGCCAATAGTAAAACGAAAAATGATCAGCTTTACACCTGCGTTTACTTTGAGCAATTTAGTATGCTCTTTTAAACAGTCATTGATTGCGCAGGTGGTTATAACTATTCTTCAAAAGCAAACTCTATTGATTGGATAAAGCAGCAATTATTGTGTCCAGTCTCGCATCTGAGATAGAAGTAGATATAGGAAGTAGTTTCACCATTTTCCTTTATTTCAACAGGGTATATGCATGTAGGCCACTCTCAAAGACTTCGTGACTCTTAAATCTTCTCTACTGGTGCATAATGAGTCTTTCACTCCGAATTCACAAGGTTAAGACCCAGTGATTATCCAATACTTTATTAGTTCAAATTTATGAATTTGTTTATATAAATGAAGTTCTGGCTGAAAAAGTTATTTTGTCGACGTTTTTTGTATCCAAGAATTTCCTGCTCCAAAATACTTTTTCAAATCAACAAAAACGTCGGTTAGATATTGAGATTTATAGAAGACTTGTTCTTCCATTAGTTTTTTCCCCACAGAGCCCTTACAAACATTATCTAGACCAATAAACGAGTTGCCTCTCCACCCTAGTCTCATACATTTTTAGGCTTAAATATCAGCTACGCAATTTCAAAGCGGCCAGAAACCTATTTTCATATCCGATTCACTGCCTTCATGTAAGATAATAAATTCTACAATGAATTAAGGCGCGGTTGGTGATAAGTGCTACTAAAATCTGATAATTGGTCATGGACTAAACATCAATCTAACAAGGCCGTTTACACCTGGCGTGCTCTGATGATGACCAAGGTAACAAGTAGCGCGACATTAGCTGCAGCCAATATATGCGTTACATATTTTGCGACTGCTACAGATATACAAGGAATAGTTGTTACTTTTAAATTGGCAAAATTTATTTAATTTGTTACTCTCAATACCCACGAACAGACACAACGCCCTTTTTTTTACCTGATCTGCGTTTTGACTAAGGCAGTTTTGTTCCAGTAGTTTTCTTTCTTTAACAAAATATTTCGGCAGCCTTCTTCAGTTGGTCCATCCTCACTAGTTTTACAAAACAAACTAATAAAGCCAGCAATGTTTTGTAAAACTAGTGAGGTTGGATCAACGGAAGAAGGTTGCCGATAAACGCATCCGAAATATTTTGTTAAAGAAAGAAAACTATCGGAAAAAAACTGTGTTAGTTAAAAAGCAAATCAGGTAATTTCAGTTAATCCAGTTTCGTATAAAAATTTCTCATTTAAGGAACATCGCCTATTCATCTTATTGCGTCATTTTGTGGTGATAAAATGGGAAAAAAAGTAGAATGTTGTCCATTATTTTCTCATTCGAGGGCATTTTTATGGTTAAGCAAATCAAAGATCTTTATTAAATCAAGGTTTTATGATTTGTGTACTTACCAATCCTATTATATATACACTTGCAAGTATGTATTAGGTGTTGCGAACCTAGTAACCAGAAGGATAAACCAAAGGCAGCATGAACGGAAAGTATAATCTCATGCACATTCGTTTCGTGCTTACTGGCGACTCATCAGTAGGAGCCGGTATTACGCCCTTTAACCACTATATATTTTGGTCAAGAATGTGGGATAATAGGACGGTACAATCTCCTAGACGAATGTGTAAACCTGCAATAGTGAAGCTAAAATCATATGGTCTACGACAATGCGACTTCAACACTAACTCACACTATATAATATATATACCGAGTCTGTGAAGGATACTAACACTATGGCTATTGTGTTAGTAACCGATACCAACATTATTTTACCGAAAAGGTACATGTTATTAACACTATGGTTTCCGAGACGGTACATGGTACAACATGATGGATATATATTTATGCTACAGTTCACCTAAATTGAGAATTACACTTATTTCTGAACACCTGTTACTCCAGTAAATCCATGCACTCCGACCTTGGTCGATATCAGTTATCACATTTCGCGGTAGGCATGACATCATTCAAATCAATGTATAACAGTCAAATACTGTTTGGTACGGAGAACTAATATATGTGAAAGTATGTATTAGGTGTTGCGAACCTAGTAACAAATCCGTTCATGCTGTCTTTGGTTTATCCTTCTGGTCACAACTGAACTACTTTGTAACTAGGTTCGCAAAACCTAATAAATACTTGCATATATATTAGTTCTCCACAAGAAACTGTATTTGAATATATATACATTTGTCAGTGTGAACTAAGAATTTTATAAAGTAGCAAATGCAATTCATCCAGTAGGCCGACTTCGACCCTATGGAGAATTTGTCAAGTATTTTCTAGAATTTTTCTGTGCACAGGGCTCGAACCGGAGCACGTTTGCTTCTGAATCCGTGACTCAATCCACTGCGCCATTCTGCAGCACAATGCATACAATTTTCAGCTATATACTAATTAATGTTCCTTGGTTAGCCTTTCCTTCGGGTGGAGCCTAAGTTGCACCTCAATTGATCTAAAGTGCCAAGCCATCCACAATCTCTATTTATAGAACAGACATCACGCAACCTAAGGAGTCGTATTTAATTGAAAATATGTACAATTTAACAAGCATTAAATACACAGGTGGTGATGGATATGATTTACATCAAGGTTGCGAACTCGGTATAGACCACAACACCGTTCTTTTTACACTTGTTCGCATAAAATAAGAATTGCATGAAGTAGCAAAGGCAATTCATCCAATATACCGGTTTCGTCATTATCGGAAACTCTTTAAGTATTGTCTAGAATTTTGCAGCGGATGAAGTTCAAATTGGGGCACGTTTGCTTTTGAGTTTCCACAGCCCTGCCGTAAATTACATACAATTTTCAGTTCTATTATTTATCAGTGACTGTTTAATGGCATAAAACTTCAATTCAATACCACTTACCTGGATGACGTGATGTCTGTTCTTTAATAAGTGTCTGGTAGTGGCTAGTTAGAACATTATGTCTAAAGAGATGCCACATAGTATCCACCGACCACGACAAAATTCTGGACAGTACATAAAAACTTCCAAATTAAGGACGAAACCGATCTACTGTGTGAATTTCCTTTGCTACTTTATACAAGGCTTAGTTTAAACTGACAAATTTATATATATATATATATATATATATATATATATATATATATATATATATAGTGATATTGATGATTATGTCAAGCTCGCAATCTTAATTGTTATCACCACCCACGCAATCAGTGATTGTTTAATTGCTGAACTCCAATATCCATTTTATCAATTACTGCAACTGAATGCATCACTTGTCTATATGCAAATGTATACGGGATATGCGCGAATCGATCAGCCTAAGGCAGGCAAAATAGCCAAATTAATTGGATTTAAAATATTAGGTATCAATGAATAATTTAACTACTTACGTTATATGCTGTGTGCGCCAGACCTTCAATCAACGGGACACGTTGATACAGTGCTAAATTAAACACCACATTAACACCAACTGCGCCCAGGCCGGCAGGTGAGGTCCTGTCAAAAGCAATGGGTGCTTGTAACGACAGTGCTGCTCGTCCCTGAAATACGTAAACAAATGTTATTATGTGCTTTTACACGACTATTCCATTCAGATTATCACAATTTTTATACAAACATACCGTAATCCATAAGTAGAAGTATTTATGCATAAAGCGAGATATAGAATTATAGCACAGTGTATTCGATATAGCCTGCTTATAAATTATACTTAACCAGGCCTCTTTTGTGGACTTGGTTTAATGCCAGGCTCCTGCAGTGTTCTGCTCGATCGAGGGTCTCTTATTCAGTAAAGATAAGGTATGGTGTAACGAAATGACCGCATTGGCGAAAAAAAGTGCACAACACCGAGAGCGCTGAGCTAATTATTCAAATGCTCGTATTTCACGGCATCAGTGATAGTCATTTAGCCTATTTATACAATGGGGTGTTCGGTTTCACCTCATCTATGAAGACGGAAAAGATGGTCAAATAATCTACTTGTTACAGGAAACTCCTGAGTTTTTTATGTAGGTGTCTCCAATTGTGCTGTTATGCATTTATTTCTTTTAAATTTATCATTTGATGGCACGTGAGCACCTAGCATAAGATAAGACGAGATCTGGGTCTTACGTGAAGTTAATTTCAACGTGGACTTTCGTGCAATAAAAAAGGAACCAGCCGTTTCTGCTAGATTTTGTTTGTCCCAGTGGGCAACGTAGTTTGTAATAACAAATTTCACCTTGGATAGTAAGAGTAAGGTTCCAACTTGATGAATTGGTCGGCTAATGCCGAAATTAATGCCCACCCATGACGGCGCTGGTTTACGCCTTTCAAATGTCCAACTATTCACTGGATTTCCATACGTAGTCGGGAAATCAGGATTCGTAAGGAGACTGTCTAGACAATGCTCTAGTTAAAGTGTACTTAATTCATTGAACTTATGCGATGGGGATTGGCCATAAAATTCGGTCATATAAAACAAGTTTTTATGAGTAATTTAATATTGATTAAGGACGTGACTATAACTGTCAACGAGCAGTGTGTTTGAGTCGCAAAATGCGAACACTGACAAAATTCTTGACTTGAATAACTTAAAATCGATAAAAGGAAACGCGATTTAACACGTGTTTTTATAATTCGCCAAAGCCGATATCGCATTTTATATTGATCTATAAGGTACATTTTTAAGGCTCATTTCTTGCCAAAATCAGTCGACATCGTCAAAAATGCATCCAAAATCATGAAATGGCGTCAGAACAACAGATCCGAAATGCAATTTTAACCACTATATGTCAAGAAGCTATAGGTTCTCATGATCGGATATTAATTTTATCTTTGAACGATGGTTATAAAAAATTCTAGCATGATGAAGAATACTTTGCGCAGTAAATGGAATGTGGAGACCGTTTATAATGCTTCCAAAATGCCAAATGAAATTCGGTCATGTTACATCTTTTCAGAGCTTAAAATGAAGAAGCTTTTATAGAAGGAGAGATGTTAATTCGACCGAGTATAGGTTGTATAGACCATAGTTTCACTTAAATCTTGTTACACACATATTCTGTAATCCCTTATTCCAGTTGAATGCTATATAGTTCATAATTCTTCATCGTTTATTGCGTGCATTCACAGTCATTCGGTCGAAGAATAATCTTTCTACTAACAAATAATCCTTCATTTATAAATTTGGCTCAAGGATATCTCTATGTTGGTAACTTCGCAACGAGCGCCAGGTTGAATTAACATGCAAGAGAAAAAGGCTTGACTTTGAAAAAATATTTAAGTCAGCAAAAATCAACGAAATTAATAAGTTTTTAAGTTTCAGCAGAAACCAATTCGACCAATTTAACAATAAATTTGAATTAGGAAAAGCTTTTATTGATTATAAATAATGGCGCCGTTCAGCTAAGTCGTAGGCTTAGAAATATAGTTTGCTTTGATTATTATTTACGGCGAATTTGGCTTGAAGCCGTATCGAATAAATTCATGCTGCACGCAGAATCTATGGAGCTCGGCTTCATATTTCAGTATAAGTCAAAGCCTCGTCCGCCTGTTAGTTGTAAGCGAAGTATCCACCATCATCTATTATGTTTCCCAGAATCATTTCAAAGTCTCCATCGTAGGTCGCCTCCCTAATATACTTACATAAGGTTGTGGCAGTGAATCACCTTAGTTTGACAATGGAGACAATGGCAAACTTTTCCACAGGAGTGCCGAATTTGTGAACTATAACAGTTAGCCAGTAGGGCAGTATACTTAATTTGTCTATTTAAAATTACCCAATATTCGAAAATAAAAAAAGGTCTTTACAATATTGTATAGTATCGGATTGTTATAGCACACCTTTTAATAACCACGTTATTAAGGAGGCTTCCCGAATTAATAAGTTTCATTCTGTATGACGACTAAGGCATCAATTTCGTAACGTAATAAATGGGACTGAAGAATATATTTTTGCCAGTGACAACATTCTTGTTGGAGAAATATGCTTATCAAATACAGTTGAAAAGGACTAGTATTCAACATTTGTCACCTTTCTTAAATTACGTGGTTATTTACATAATAAAATGAGACAAAACATAGAAATATTGCGTTACACCACTAGCCCACACGTTGAAGTAAAAATTTTAAAAAAAACACTAAAAAACTGATTATGAGAATAACGCGTTCGGTTACTCAAACGGAATTTGGCATATAGGAGTGAATAAAAACACATACATAAACATGTAATATGAAGGTATATATATACCAATTTCATGATCAAACATAACACGAGACTGCTTCTATGACTATTTTCGTTTTTGCAACTTTCTTAGTGTTTCTCGAAACCTGACTGGCGTATAATTAACTATCGTTATTATATAATGCAAAAAGTACTAGCCTAATCCACTATGGCTTCTATTTATTCACTATACAAAGAAGGGGCAATTCAGTCAAGGTCAGTAATAACAAGATAATAGGCATTAGAACACGCATTTTCAGAGATGGTTCCTCCAGTAAAAAGCGTTTTGCACTCAATTGAATATGATTATTATTATGTTATAATTTGAAGACAACGTCGCTTTTAGGTATATTAATTGTTATTTGTGCACGTTCACCTCGTTATCGCCTTAAATTCATATTTGCTTATCTTACGCAATTTTGAGCGGATCAGTGATCCTCGACGACTGTAATAATACTATTGCTATCATCAAGTAGACCACTTTCGTCAATATTTGGCATTCATCATAAACTTATCAGAATTGCCGCAACAAAGACTTGAAACTGGGGCATTAGCCTCATAGTTTTGCATTTCATCCATTACACTAACGACTTCGCGGAACACAGAAATATTAACTTACGTGTTTTGTTCTGTAATCTCACCAAACAGTCCTATTTCGGCATCACTTTTGATCTAAATCTCCAACTAGCCAATTCCGATTTGCCATCATAAAGCATACATCATGCCATTGAGCGCGCCGACAGATGGCGTAGTTGATGAGATGCAAGACTAAAAAAAGCTATCCGCTAGGTCGAGTCCAGGCGGTGAAAATTCTATCAAGTACTTGATTATTGCTCACAAATGACGAAGCCGGAATACTTGATGAATTGCATTTGCCAACTTATGCAATGAATAGTTCATAAATATAATTCCATTATATTCTAATTTACCAACACTAGTATTTGTTCAACAATGCCAAATCAGGGATGGCTAATTGAAACTTAAGCTCGAAGGCGGCGCCAAATAACAACCATCAGAAGAAACGATCGACCAAACAGCAAAATTTGGAATATAAAAGAGAATTGCATGCAGCGTGAGGCTTCAATGTCGTAGTGCATCAGCTGGAAGACTGATGAAATTCTTCACTGGTTCAAGTCTTAATCGCAGCAATTCTGATAAGTACTTGATAGGTGTCCAATTAGGACGAAACCGGTTTACTTAATTGATTGCATTTTCTATGTTATGCAATTTTTAGTTTCAACTGACAGCACACTCACACAAGCATATATATATATATATATATATATATTGGCAGAATTACGATTACATATATTTTGTCAGTATAAATTAAGCGTTGCATCAGATAGTAGAGGCAATTCATCCAGTGGATCAAGTTCGTCCTTATAGGGAACTCTTTAACTACTGTGACTTGAAACAGGTCAGAATTACTTTGGAGACAGGGACCCTATTCACTGTACCATCCGTGCTGCATACTACACGCAATTTTAAGCCATAGAGTAAGTTTTATTTTCTGGTTAGCCTTTTCCTTAGGTGGAACCCTTTTAGAATGACTTAAAACCTGGCTTTGAATGATTGTTTGAACGATTAATGTAAGGATCAGATTTAATATATTCTTTTGAAATGCGAGCTTTAATAAAATTCATTGTACCCTTCCTATGTGCAAAAAAAAGAAATTTTATCAGATAAAAGAAACATTTCTTTCTCATTATCTCCTCAGGTATCTACTAATGAGCATATCTTTATATATAAATTGGAAGGAAAAACAAGATAGAAATATGTAAACATAGAGAGTGTGTGAAAAAAGGAAACCAATCAATTGCGTGCGTCACATCGAGTACAAGCTCAATGCCTGAACTTGCTTCTTCTGCTTGCATAAATCCTACAGCAATTTTTTTATCCATAAGGTTTCGTATGCGGCTAGCTCCATTTTGTTATTGCAGTTATTAATTATTTTAAATGCTAAGTCTGGAGAACATACGTGCGATGTTTCGACGATGTGTTTCGCAATTGCAGAAATGTATACACCATAGGATTTATAACAGGCGTTTAAGTTACAATGTTCTCTCATTCGATTAATTAACCGTCTGGTCGATTGGCCTACCTAAGTTGATCGACAACTTGCGTATGTATATTGGTAAATAATATTTGATGTCGACATTAACGGCTGTTTCTCTTTGATTGCTGGTAACGGAAAGTGTGTTACCCTAAATAACACACATAGTTTAGCTGCATTAAATGTGCGTGTTAATGCTGCTTCAACTTTCTTTTATACTATTCGGGAAACTGCATCCCCCTTAAATGGGATCTTCAGGCAGACTCTTTTCTTTTCTGGCCCGTAATACGTCTTTTTCTGTTTAATTCCCCTTTTAATAATTGATTCAATTAATTGTTGAGGGTATCCATTTGACATTAAATCGTTAATTGCTTTATTATATTCGTTTTCTTTTGAATCTTGACTAACCAACCTGTGAATTCTTGAAAAGGAGCCACGAACTGTTGATAATTTATAATGAAACGGCACAAAACTTTTATAATGCAAATACTGTGCAGACCATGCTGGTTTATGGTATATCAAATATTATTTACGAATATACATACGCAAGTTGTCGACCAACTTACGTAGGCCGATCGACCAGACGGTTAATTACTCGATTGAGAGAAAATTGCTACTTAAACGCCTGTTATAAATCCAATGGTGTATACATATCTGCAATTGCGAAACACATCGTCGAAACATCGCAAGTATGTTCTCCAGACTTAGCATTTAAAATAATTACTAACTGCAATAAAAAAAGGGAGCTAGCCGCACACGAAACGTTATGGTTAGACAAATTGCTGTCGGATTTATGCAAGCAGAAGAAGAATATTCAGGCATTGAGCTTGTACTGGATGTGACGCAGGCAATTGATTGGTTTCCGCTTTTTTCACACTCTCTCTATGTTTACATATTTCCATCTTGTTTTAATTTCAAGTTTATATATAAAGATATGTTCATTAGTAGATACTTGAGAAGATAATTATAAAGAAATGTTTCTTGTATCTGATAAAATTTCTTTTTGTTTTTGCACATAGGAAGGGTACAATGAATTTCATATATATTGTCAGTATAAACTAAAACTTTAAACTATAAAAAATGAAGTTCATTTTTATGATCGATTTCGTTCTTATTGACCACTGATCGCTAGTAATTTCGATTTCAGCAAGTGGTATCTGAGCACGGAATCTTCTTTTTCAGTTATGCAGACAATTCCATACGCATCCAATTTTACGCTTGGTGTGCGATTTGCAGTCTTTTGGCAACTCGTTGTTAGATTTGTCTTCATGCATATTCTCGTGGGTCCCGAGTTTGACCTGAAGATCAAACTCATACTTTTCTATATGCCATTTTAAGACAGAAACTATGCCACCTGCGAAAGTGACATTGAATTAAAGATAAATGGAGAGATTTCATCGTTTATATATATATATATATATATATATATATATATATATATATATATATATATAGTTTTAGATACACACCTGAATCTTTGTATGTAGCACTGCTTTCTCCTTCAACTGCTCATTTTTGAATACGCCAACCTTGTAAGATTTCTCTCGGTTGACGCGTATTCACAATTGAGCAGTTGAAGGAATATGAAGCAGTGCTACAATCAGGAATCGAAGTGTATCTTGTGTATTAAATGACTAAGTCTTTTGAAAAGAATGAAATTTCTGATGTTTTTTGTTTATAGTTATGACGATATATATATATATATATATATATATATATATATATATATATATATATATATATATGGTATAAATTAAATACAACTTATTATAGCAAATGAAGAACAGTTTAGTTCTTATTGATCAATCCTCATTAGTAACCATTAGTGCCGAAAGCGTTTGATTTAATTAAGCAGCTCATAACCTATACCCCCGCGGGCGCGTATTGCATACAATTTTCAATCGCATACCAACAAATCCTGTGGTCTATCTTTGCTATAGATTGATACCATGAGTATCGCTTTCGACTTAAGGTTCTAACTAGCCGACAACAAATAATCAAATAATGCCAATATACTTTCCTTCAATATCATCACCTCATATAGCATGGTTTCGAAATAGTTAAGAAGGCCTACACAAAGGCACGCCTATGACGGCTGCACATACAGACAGGTAATGGAGATTTAAGTGTCGTAAATAGAGTAACATCAAGTAACAAAGCTCCTCATGACTGTATTCCTCGACGGCCAGTCATGGCAGCTGGAAGCCCACTGTCTGAATGGTAATACATATGTACTTGGTTAATTAGAGTTAAGCGCCAATAATCGCCTTGTTCCTTAACTGTATAGCGCGAATTTATGCTAGCCCAACTAATGATTTCAGTTATTAGAGAAATCTACTGAAGCTTTGTAACTGACTTGCTTTCGTGAAAATAATGTCTGAATCCTAGGAGTAACGGAAAGGTTTCTCATATCGCTGTTGGTATAACTGGCTAGATGGCGTAAGCCCTCTGACTGGAAATTGCTACGGCAACGGGCAAATAGAAAGATTCTTGTAGCCAATTTTATCGTTTGTGAAAAATAAATTTGTAAGCACTATTTATATGCCATTAAATAAAATACCATAAATTTTTCATTAGGTTTACTTAAAAACTGAGAGCATTTGTTATACACAAATCAACGCATAAAGTTATCTTTGGTAAACTCTTTCCTTCACCTATATATGAAAATAATATGCATGTTATGCTCACTGCAGTTGATACATATTTTTAAAATTAGCATTTGGACTTAACTTTGCTAAAGTGGAAAGACACCAGAATGGACTGTTTTGCGTTTGGTGAGTGAAACAACTTTTAAATGTCAAATGCTAAACATGTATCACCTTTAATTCGTAATAGAATGAAAGAAACATGTAGATCCGATTAATAGACTTCCACTCATTTGACATAACTCTGAGAGTTAATTTGTCAAACACTCCATCGTGATCTTCATCAATCTCGGTGACGCCAACGTAAGGAATAGTCAATGTGTTAGTCATTTGGGAGTTAACGTCAGTAAAAGACGACCATGTGAATAACGAGCCCTCGCTTTCCAATTTAAAGAACATCTGTTGTTGAAAATGAATGTCCGGCTTCTCAATTGTAAAATCATCTTTCGCCCAAAACCCTGAAAGGATAGAAGGAAAAAAAGAATAAATATATGCAAGTATGTATTAGGTTTTGCGAACCTAGTAACAAATTAGTTCAGTTGTGACCAGAAGGATAAACCAAAGGCAGCATGAACGGAAAGTATAATCTCATGCACATTCGTTTCGTGCTTACTGGCGACTCATCAGTAGGAGCCGGTATTACGCCCTTTAACCACTATATATTTGGTAGAAGAATGTGGAATAATAGTACGGTACAATCTCCTAGACGAATGTGTAAACCTGTAATAGTGAAGCTAACATAATCTAAAGTCAACGACAATGCGACTTCACTGCTAACTCACACTATATAATATATATACCGAGTCTGTAAAGGATACTAACACTATGGCTATTGTGTTAGTAACTGATACCTTTTTTGAAATCGATGAGTACCAGATACTAACACTATGGTTTCCGAGTCGGTACATGATACCAACCAGATGGATATAAATTTATGCTAAAGTTCACCCAAGTCAGTATCACTTCATACGAATTAGGAGTTTCGTGTCTCACATAACCACATGGTGTGCAATATATCGCGAACAAACGAGATATTGTTAGGTCTTGTAAAGCTAAGTTTTAGAAACCAGAGGTGCCCGTACTTATTTAGCACAATGAAAAATGCTAGTACGTCAGAATTGAGCTGACAATTTGAAGAGATTGATACGTTTGCTGATGAATTTAACTCATTAGCCAGTGTTTCTCATAACCTATTGCATGACTGGCAGCAATCTCCTTATGAAACTTATCAGAAAGGAAGCGATCTTGTCCTAATTTCACACCAGATGCCGCAAGATCTAAACCCTTGATGATAGCATCAATAGCCATAAAGATCCTAGCTTTATAAGCAACAGGAAAGCCAAAGATATGTTATGTAATTTCTTCGCAGCCTTCAAGATGCGGTTTGATACATTATCGACATCAGTTCCAGACGACTCAGTAGAAGCATATGCGTCTTTAAATGCATGCTCATCAGTTTAATCCATTTTCATTGCACAGATACTTGGATAGAATGCAGACAGCCGCATGGACAGTAAATTCATTCGGATTCTAACAGCAAAAATAACATGACTAGATCGGTTTATTGAACAGGTAGAGCATCCACGATGCGGTCTCGCAATCTGTACAGGGTAAAACCATTCTGTCGTTACCAGAATGTGGTCAATCTTAGAACTATGACAAGTCACTGTCCCACATGTATGATTTACGTTGCTAAAACTTGTGGCAAGATGGCGCCTGTTGTGTTTGAAAAAACTGAGTTCGCGCTAACAAGATCAAGTCTAAAGGCCGGAATGGAGAGCCTGACACCTTTTTAACAGTTATTTTCAGGCAAGAACCATCGGCCTATAACTCTGTTTCTCGCAACTTCTTCATTGGTTTTGGCATTGAAATCAGTGGATTAATCTAGGGTGTCTAAACGCCGCTCAGTTTGAGAAGTTTAACCGGATAGTTATAAAAATAAATCATTATTTTTATTGGCAGTGGTGGAAAGTTGGCGCGTAAACTTTAACGACTCCCAGAACCAGATTTCCATTGCAGACCCCAGCATAAGCCAGACTATATTTTATAGATACCATCTGAAATAAATAAAATAGAACTATTTAACAATAATTGATTGCGCGGGTGGTGGTAACAATTCTTTAAATCAAGTTTGCGAGCTTGAAATAAACACAATGGGATTGGTGTTTACTTGAAGCTCGCAAACTTGATTTAAAAAATATAGAACTATGTCTGATTCCTCAATTCGTGACAAATATAAATACTTTATCCCCATTTTTTATTAACAATGATTTTATACTTTTGAATACAAACGTTTCATCTATAATTTTCTCTATAAGGCTATATGACGAACGAACGGCTTTCACATTTGACAACTATGCCAACTTAATTTATTATATATTCCTTGTTTCGGAGATCGAATATATATATATATATATATTATATATATATATATATATATATATATATGATTGCATATGTTTGCAAATTATAAATGGCAAATTAGTTCAAATAGAACCGGAGGATAAACCAAGGTCAGCATGAATGAAAGTTATAATCTTAAATACAAATGTGTTTCGTGCTTACTGACAATCCATCAGTGGAAGTCGGCACTACGCCTGATACCTACAATATATTTGATCAAGAAATGTGTATACTAGCAGTAGTGGACCTAATTCAATAAAAAGTCTTTGACAATGCAACTTTATGGTCCCGACACAACGGATTTTAAAATATGCTAAATTTCACAAAAATTGAGAATTACAACTACTTATGAACACCTGTTACTCCAACAAATCCATACGCTCTGGCTTTGATTTATCTCATTTTTAATATTTCGTGATAATCATGACATCATTCAATTAAATATATAACAGTTAGATACTGTTTGTGACGGAGAACTAATATATATATATATATATATATATATATATATATATATATATATATATATATATATATATATGCAAGTATGTATTAGGTGTTACGAACCTAGTTAAAAAATTAGTTCAGTTGTGACCAGAAGGATAAACCAAAGGCAGCATGAACGGAAAGTATAATCTCGTGTACATTCGGTGCGTGCTTACGCCCTTTACCCAAAGATATGGTGGTTAAAGCACATCTGATGAGTCACCAGTAAGCACGAAACGAATATGCACGAGATTATACTTTCCGACTATATATATATATATATATATATATATATATATATATATATATATATATATATTAGTTCTCTGTCACAAACAGTATCTATCTGTTAAATAATTGGCAATGTTTACATAAAACTTTCAAAGCACAGCCTTCATGCATGCAAAGTAAAGTCTCTTCGAACATTAACTGACGTACAATATACTCACATAGAGGGACTAAACACGCACACTTACGCACGTACAAATAATAAGAAATTACTTAAATACAAGCGTGGCGCAGATATGATGAAAGAGCTAGAGTTGATCACACGATTTTAAAGTTGCAAAATTTCGCTTTAACACGAAGCACTGGAAGTGAATATAATATTAATAAGCTCAGTTGCAGTGAGAAATCACAATAAAACCGGAGGCCTAAAACTGATAAATGAATAGGTAGTGCTTCATGAATCTTCACCTAAATGTGTTTGAAAAAGCGAACACCAGATGAAGGCCTGCAATCGTGAACTTCCGGATTTTTAAATTAAAAACCTCTAGGATCTATGTGTTTTTACCTTTGTTGTGCCTATTCGCCTAAGTATATCATTTTACACCGTGTACTACACAATTTTCTATACTTGCCTAATTATATTGTTTCAAATGGTTCTTCATTAATATTTGGTTTCAATCAGTTAAAATATTTTCTTTTTCTGTAATTATTTTTGCCTTTCATTTGTTTACACTGACATAAGAGTTTGCACTGACCGGCTGTCTTCTGAAATATTCCTGTAAATAACGATTTATTGACACCTTATTCTACTATAAATATGAAATTGCAATCGTTTTCTGCCACTTAAACCCCCCCCTGTTCATACGATGGCGACACTGACAAGGACAGAAATTTACCTAATCTGAGTTGTGACTTGCACAGAATATTCCGATCAACATTTCTTAAGAACAAATCTCGGACAACCGTGTTCGTATCCATTTTCAGCCCACAATTCGTCAGAAATCTTAAAAAACATACTGAAAAAGAAAGTGCGATATTTAAACGAACATTGGTTGCACGGGCGGTGATAAAAATTATTATAATCAAGGTTGCGGTCTTGATATAAACACCTGACCCATTAATTACTTACATATGTCAGTATAAACTAATAATTGTATAGTGTAGAAAAGGCAGTTCATCCAATGGACCGGTTTCGTCCTTATTGGGAACTCATCATGTACTGGCCAGAAATTGCTGCTGATATTTTACCAGTCAATTTTTACTGCTAACTGTTTATTTTCATGCTAGCTAACAGGCATTTCGCTAGATAGATGCACATCACATATGCCCATAACCGATATGTTCAACCAACTAGATGAAGTTACATTGGCTGAATTTAAGTCAAATTTAACATGTGTTAGATTATTTATTTTCTACTTACCACGTAAAATGACACAATTGAGATTGCCCTCACATTTTAGAGTGAGGAGCCCAATAAATCAAATACACGTGTGATAAATTCATGCTAAGTTATTCGATACAAATTAAAGACAAACGAGCCAAAGGTTTAAAGAGTTTTTTGTACAAACAAACGTCATTTTCAGACAATCAGCTAATTGAAGGCTTAAAGAAGAAGGGACAAGTGAGAACCCATCAATTGAGGCCAAAAATTACATCATCTGAAGATGAAGGAAGTTCAAGATTTTACCGACCTATGAGTGCTATCAATTGTCCAGCACAAGAAAAATGCGGTCAAATCCACAACAAGAAGGACAGCACTGAGCAAATAAATACATCTTTTAAAACAAACGAGTACGCAATCAATGATTGCTTACTTCTATTACCTATATATATATATTCTTTATAATGTCCATTCCTTTTTAATTTAACAGTATTCTTATAATTAGGAAAACACAAATAACAAAGTGGATAAAGGACATTTATTTCGTGAATACTAATCATCTCTTATATAATCATACATATTTATACATTTTGGGTTTTCAATTGATTATGCTAGTGGTAACAAATCTGACTCGTTTTTACTGCTGTTTCTTGTTTTGGCTAGTTGGTGAATGTGTATGCGTTTGTGTTTGTGTGTATGCGTGTTTGCATGTAAAGGTCATTCTCGCAGTATTGCAAATTGATGTCTGAGATCTGGTCATTATTGTTTTGATAGCTTGAGAATTGACCATTTTTGCGCATTGTTCACTGTTACATGTATAAGTGTTATTTTTCCCAGTATAGTTGATCGTTTCACCTTATTGCGCAAATTTGTATTTTGCACATGGTAACAGCATCAGTGTGGATTGCAGTGTTGAACGCTCATATTGTTTGGAAACTTCTGTCACAGTTTGCGCCTCTGTTATTTCCACTTCAGTTTGTTGCCAATCCGATTGTATGTTTGTTCTTGGCTGGATACTAGTAGGTTGTTGTTGAATTTTGTTATTCTTGGCCAGTCGATAAGAATATCATCTTGATAAAACTTTTGAATATTAAGGTCAGGTGCTTGTTGTTTTATGTAAAGGGCTTCATAGATAAATAATAATTTTTCTGCTTTTGCTTTATGTAGAATTGTGAAATTGGTCGAATTGACAGGGTGCCCCGTTGCCAATATATGATCGGAAATAGCGGATTTTCCTGACGGTGTCAAGCCTTTGTTAACGACAACTTTGCGCAACAAGGTGAAACAATCAACTATACTGGGAAAAATAACACTTTTACATGTAACAGTGAACAATGCGCAAAAATGGTCAATTCTCAAGCTATCAAAACAATAATGACCAGATATCAGACATCAATTTGCAATACTGCGAGAATGACCTTTACATGCAAACACGCATACACACAAACACAAACGCATACACACTCACCAACTAGCCAAAACAAGAAACTGCAGTAAAACGAGTCAGATTTGTTACCACTAGTATAATCAATTGATAACTCAAATGTATAAATATGTATGATTGTATAAGAGATGAATAGTATCTACGAAATAAAATGGCCTTTATCCACTTTTGTTATTTGTGTTTTCCTAATATAAGAATATATATATATATATATATATATATATATATATATATATATATATATGTGTATGTGGCGAAAGGTGCAAACAGTTAATGTTCGTGACTGCATAGAAATTGTGCAGCCGACATTTCCAGTCAAGTTCAGTTTATGCGAGACTGATAGAGATGAGAGCCGCATATCTAAATTTGATTTCCATATATATTCAATGCGGTTTGATCCTCGATAGTCAGTTTGCCGTCGTACTCTGATGAGGATCATGGAAGGTCGAAACGCGTCAGTGCGTTGCAGCTGGCGGTAGTTTTGTTATGTTGTTCGATGACTGGTTAAATACAATGGGATTGGTGTTTACTTCAAGCACGCAAACTTGATTTAAAGAATTGTTACCACTACCCGCGCAATCAATTATTATTTAAATTGTATTGCCTATATATGTATATGTGGCGAAAGCTGCAAACAGTTAATGTTCGTGACTGCATAGAAATTGTGCAGCCGACATTTCCAGTCAAGTTAAATGTACGCGAGACTGCTAGAGATGAGAGCCGCATATCTAAATATGATTTCCATATATATTCAATGCGGTTTGATCCTCGATAGTCAGTTTGCTGTCGTAATCTGATGGTGAACATGGAAGGTCGCAACGCGTCAGTGCGTTGCGACTGGCGGTAGTTTTGTTATGTTGTTCGACGACTGGTTAAATACAATGGGATTGGTGTTTACTTCCACCTCGCAAACTTGATTTAAAGAAATGAGTACGTATCTGAAGGTTGTGAGGTTCTCGATAATGTCTACAGAATACGAGCCTAAAAAAAGTACTAAAACGGTGAAGGAAGTAATTAAGCTTTTTGTAAAATCTGTGCTGCAGATAAACAGATGCACACATTTAGAATTAAAGAATAATTAATAAAATTAATTGTGAATATATAAAAATCGTATTATACCAATTTCAATAAAACATATATAAAACATTTAATTGGCAGATATTGTTTCTACAATAATTAAAATAATAGATTGTTTTCAGATAAAGCTTTTCTGCCAATAATGCTTTAGCTTTGTTATTTTATTGAAACTTTCTGGTCACTTTAAATTTTATAATTTTACTCGCTGTTGAAAGTTAATTTAAATAGTGACTGTTATCTGTTTTAAACCTCCAAAATTATAAAATAAACATACACTTATACACATTTATAATATATATCGAGAATTATGATAGAGAAATTCATGCGATCCATCAAATCTAAGCACCAAATGGAGACATCCAGCACCTCTGTCAATATGCTTATTAACTCACTATGTTCACAAAAATGATTGGCCTAAATTTAAAAAAAAATCATAACTTCTCAGAATATCCAGGTTAATATGCGACAAATACACTTCAAATTATTACCACAAACAAGAACGTAAAACTAGTTCGCAGATTAATGACAAATAGTTGACGTTCCACAACTCATTAAAGTTTTTGATAATGCCGTTTTCAAACTCATCGTTGTGACACCTGACGGAATGTCATTTCTTTCATTGCCTTTCAATAATAAAGTTCTTCGGGAGTTAAAATAAGAACCAATTTTCTTTAACATGGTATTCATTTTAAAAATAGTGCAATTATGAATGGCAAATTTATGAAATATGCGCACAGCACCCTATAAGTTGACGCCCTATACCCACCATATATTTAAATATAGGGCGTAGAACCGGCTTTTACTGACGAGTCACCTGTAAGCACAAAATGAACTAGCACTTAATATTATAGATTCATCTAATGCTGACTTTGGTTTATCTTTCTGGTCCTATTTGAATTAATTTGTTAATAGGTAAGCAACATCTACATTACAATTGCATATATATTAGTTCTCCGCAACAAACAGAATCCAATCCTATCATTTTATCTAGTTATCCTAATAGGTTAAGTTAAGTTGTTGCAAAATATTCAAGAAGATCTCCCGAACATCCACTGAATACTCCAAAATCTATTATTTAAGATCAATACAGCTAAGTCAGCCTTCTTAAAATCTGTTAATAATGTATTACTCATAGATGATATACTATACCTAAGAGAAATTATTCCTACAAAATACAAATGACAGTGTTTAACAGTAACTATTGTTCAAAAAAGCATATTACTCCCGTTATAACGAAAGCCAAGCGTTTTGTCAACCTAATTTCGAGGTAGAGAATATTACACGTCGTGCCAATGCTATCAGAGCGACGGTACACCTTTTTATGATATATACACGTAGTGCACCTTGAAACGAGGAAAAAATAATGTTCTGCAGATTATTTAGTGTAAATTGGTGCCAATGCCACGTCTACAGGTGACTATAACAATGTGCATTCCAGTAAACAACGCCAAAGACAAACGAGTTCAGATTCATTCTTTTTCAAGATGTGTTTCAGAATGCATAGCCAATATTTAGAAATTTACAAGCAATGAACAATCTAAGAAACCTGATGGATTCCAAGCTTACTTGTTAAGGTGCAAATTTATCAATCTTTCCTACACAGACAATTTCGCTCAAGGGTCCAACAAACGATATTACGTAGGAGATCAGGAAATTGCCTACTATGCTTGCATAAATACTTTAAACAGCGGAACTTCATACATTTAGGATTTAAAAATTGACCTCCACCAATTTCACAACTTATTTTAGATTAGGCTTCTATTCTCCAAACTGAACATGCTATAAAACCGATGACCTAGCGACACTCGAAAACAACATCCAGACACTTTTAAATGTGTTATTTACGAAAATTTGATTTAGCTATCTCGATAACGCTATAATAGTGCAACGAATAATAGCTCATTTTGAAATCGTAAATAATAATAGCAAGAACAAGCGATTTCTATTTAATAATATGTAGGAAAACATATTCAGCACCCTTAATTTTCTTCCTCGTTCGAGATTTCAAAGATAAATGAATAATATCACCTAAAGAATCACGACTTATATTATCCTAATCGTCAACATAGCACCTGGAATTAATATTCACAAGGGAGAGTTTACCGACGTCTAAATAATGTGATAACTTGCGTACTGTCCAAAACCAAACTGAAGCAGGCTCTACAATAAAAGTTCGATGATAAAACCGTTATAACGAACCACATTCAGTAGTTAATAAAAGGCATACATAAATCACGATTTGCAACAAGCTTAACCAACTACAATGCTTTTAATTACTATGTGCTAGACATCAGGTAAGTCTGCATGTACCTAGTCAAATTTCTGAAATGCAACCCAATAATTTACCGACTAATAATATCGAAGCGTCGAATAGCCACTATCTTTATGTAAGTATAAAGAAAGTAGCCATCTTGCCAGCCTAGACATCGCTGTTTTCCCTTTATGATTCAAAATTCACACAAAATGTACAATAACAAAACACTCGTCTAAACAAATTATAAACACGTTTTCAACTTCTAACTAAATGGTAAGTTTTTGCATAACATGCTCATTGTGAAGAAGATTATACATAATCAAATAAAGCTTTTCTTAACCTTGTTCTTGATCAACGCGCGCGGTTGATTTAATTTTTTATTATTTCTCTAAAGAAAATTTATATTAAATGGTGGCTATCCAACACTTTTAAATAAACTATGTTGCATATATATATGAGATAGATATTAAATATTATTTATTTTATGCGCATAATCTTTGATTGCTCATTCTTGTTTCTTAATTTACTTTTAACAAATATCTTACATTCTACACTCTATTAGTTATAAATATATTCAAATTCCAAAAAAATCAGTTACCAGTAACTTTTCTTTCCCTCATATTTTAAATCCAACCAAAAATACTTATACTTGAAGAAAAAATTACACATCAGTTGAAAATATTAATGAAAATACATCGCATCATGCGATAAAACCATATAAAAACGTAATATCCTCTCCTCATAAACATATTTCAGAGACGCATAAACGTAAGAGCAATCTCTTCATTAAAAATCTCCAGACCAACATTACCCAAAACACATTGCAACTACTAGCCAACACCTTGCAGCCAAACTATCAAATCAGGACACATTTTCAGACTACAGTCGAAATCTGGAAATAACAGGCTCTTAATAATAAATTTTAACAAGGGACCTGACCAGACATTTATTTACGGCCTTACATCGGTATTTAATAAGCTGCAATATGAAGAAGTCATTATACAACGTGATAAGGCCACTTTAAGCAGAGTCAACACTACATCAAATATCCCAGAGTCACACTCACGAAAAATTGCGCTAGTCTTAACTACACTATTACAGTTCCAACCCAAAGAAAACAAAGTAAAGATATTCTGCCTATCTCAAACATTTAGAACACGCATAATAATTTTCAAACAAATACCAAAAAATCACAGTACCCTAAGCCCATCTGTTTCAACAAATTAAAAAAAACTATCTATGCACAAGCTGCGTGTACATCAATCTTAGAACAAACCCCATCATCAAAACTCATGTCCTTACTTGAAATAAAACTACCCCAGACAACTGAAACCAAAGAACAATCTTACAGATGTAATCTTCCGTTTATCTCTAATCCTGCTCAAGTAAGGCATCAAAATTAACAAATCAAACACGAAAAAGATCATTAAGCCAATCTGACATACCAAATGACCAAATAAAGAAAAAAGAAAATTTATTTTGGAGAGAACCAAGATCTCGATAACCACCACAGGAACTCAGTTTCTGAGCACCCAATAAAAGCACAAGTTCAACAGCAACTCACTTCAATCCCCTTCGCATGAATCCTAGGTCCAGTCGAATTGTCTAAACTTTATCTAAATGGTAGATCTCTACAGCCAAAATTAAGATACATTCGTGCAATAACCTGTAAAATAACATTGCATATAATTTCTGTCTCTGAAACATTGTTCAATCCCAATACATATGAACGTGAAATAGAAAATTAAAGTTACACAGTAATTCGAGCAGATGGGAAACACCAGCATAGGAGGTGGCATCGCAATTTATTGGCATAAAATCATAAGCTTCTTCACTATAAATACTTCCAACCACAACCCAGTGTCTACCTTTATAAAAAAATTCACTTCTTTGATTTCGCTTACTGCTCGCATGTATATATCATGCACCTTCAACAATCGTGCAAACCGATACATTTTTCAATACATTAAAGAACAAAATAAACGATAATATTTCACCTATAGAATAATTATATGAGATTTTAACTTCAATAACTACCTTCCAAATCGCTTATGCCCTACTAACAGTATTTTTTAATACTTTAAGTCAATCTGGACTCATTCAAACAGTTTTCCATCCATGAAAGCTATCCCGAACTTGTATTCACTAATGAGGACAGAGCACTAGAGATTACACACTACAATTAATTGCCACGGTGGAATCACGAGAAAGTTTTACCACAGCAACAATCATTGCACCTCAAACTAGAGATTCTCTTCCACTAAATAGAGGTAAAGACTGGTTGCTATTTACAAAAATCAGCAATATGTGTAATAATAATTCGAATAAACAACTGGCAATCCCCAATACATAAAGCACGCTTACGAAGAATTTCCAACGACACTCAAACTTCTCGTTACTAATCGTGCGTTACCACTATTACAACGTGAAAATAGGTTATTCCAAATATTAATGCATGGACCAACTATCCCTAAAAAGAAATTTAAATAAATTACACTATACAATTAAAGAAGAAGAATTAAGATATCGCACAAGAACAGCGAAAACATTTGTAAAAAACGGAACACTCGCAAAGCGTTTTCTTTAGACAGGAAAGAAATCTATAACGATAGGAAAGTCAATAGTAAGTTTACACAGGTCTTTAACAACGACTTTGTTAATTTCACAAAATCATATCTAGCAGGCCAACGACCAAAGTATTCACCCTTTTCGCAATTATTACCTCAATGTGATCATCTAGACTGTCTGAATCTTCCAAATATTTCAAAAGATATAATAGTAAAAGCCACGCAGTCCATATAATCTAAAACCAAATTGGACCCATCCAGCGTTTCAGTCAGCTTCATCCTTCAATCTGTAAACGCACAGAAATTATTGACCCTTAATTGCCATATATTATGGTTTTGTCCCAAAATATCCCGCTTACAATACAACAGCTACATTTCACACGGTTATCATAAACCAAAATCGTTAGTGAATTCGAAGATACAACACCAATAGCCAACTTACCTGCACTCACTAAAGTTCTGGACAGTGTCGTCTATGAACTTATTGAACGGTTGTTTCAATGCAACGATTCCCATCAACGTGGTTATACTCGAAATCTATCATGCACAACAAGTCTGACCACTCTGCTAGATGAAATACACAATATTGTAAACTTAAACAATAAAAATTTTGTAATATTTTTAGACGTCTCTAAGAATTTTGATACCCTATTCATACACACAATCGTTAAGGAACTTGCGAACCTAAACTTATGCATAAACACATGACAATTAGTCTTTTACTACCTGTCACAAGGACAATTCGTCCTCACGGTAGACGGAATGTCATCTCTTCTACTGTCCATTAATGCTGGAGTTCCACAAAGTACAAAATAAGAACCATATTTCTTTAATGTTTTATTTCGTTTGATAAATAAAGCATTTATTTATGATAAAATAATCAAATATGCTGATAGCACAACAACAGTTTATCCAATCAACCAACGAAATATAGCTCAATCGTTGCTAAATATACAAAAAAGACTTGCACAAAATCCACTGTATACCCCGAAATCTGTCACTTCAAATCAACATATCTAAAGCAAACTTCTTTTAACTTTAGTAAGAATATATTATTCACTAACGACATTAGTTATCTTGGGGTAATCATTTATCAAATATTAATAAATCACCTTGGAGTACTTATGACAATTAAATCATGTCATAAACAAGTTATTACCGCCGTTGCACTTAAAGACATGCGTCTGATCAATTTGATATTATGGCAAATAAAAACGAATGAGCTTAGGCTTATTCTTTTTAAGACATATAAAAGCCATTCTCGAATACACAAGCAATATTTTTAAACCATGCAGTCAATGCATTATATGACAGATTGGAAGGACTCAAAACATACTTCCTAAGATGTACATTCTAAAATCTGTCCTACTCATTGAATTTTTCTCAGGCTAACCTTCAGCTGCTATGGCTTAGAAGAACAGAAATATGTTTAACTGAATTGCACAAATATATTAAACAACTAGACCTCATACATTTAAGATTCACTCTAGTTGAATTTCCAGAGAAACAAGAATGAGGGATTCAAAAAATTACTATTTTTGATTTCACAACATATTTCAGAATATGTTTCTACACTCAAAACTAATTACACAAAACAACCAATTACCTAGCACACAACCGACATACGGTTTGCTATAAACGTGTTGTATATGAAAACTTAATAGATCTAGCCTGACAATATCATATAAATGTGATTAGTAATTAACCATTCTTACATAAAAAACAATAGTAGCTAAATATAAAAATATCTATTAAATAGCAGCTTGGAACAAATACTTGCTCCATTTATTTTCTTACTCCCCGAGATTTATAGGATATTCAGAATAATCATCAACAAAAGAATAAAGGCTCGTATAACCTTAATCGGTAACGGAGCTTCTGGATTTTCTATTAAAAATTGAGAGTTCACAAAATGCCAAACAATATTATATCTTTCGTATTTTCTACTAGCATAAAAAATATTTAAAAAGGAAAATTGATGCCTTAACCGATATTACGAATCGGAAAGCAGTTATCACACGCTAGTTAACAAATAAATGTGCGTCCATCTAGTCAAACGTCTCAAAGTGAAAACGTGATTGATTGGAAAGCAAAACAAGATAGAAATATGTGAACATAGAGAGAGTGTGAAAAACGGAAACTAATCAAATCGCACTCTCTATGTTCACATATTTCTATCTTGTTTTGCTTTCCAATTTATATATAAAGATATTTTCATTAGTAGATATTTGAGAAGACAATGCGAAAGAAATGTTTCTTATATCTGATAAAATTTCTTTTTGTTTTTGCACTCAGGAAGGGTACAATGAATTTTATTAAAGCTCGCATTTCAAAAGAATAAATTGTTTGTTTTATCGAGAATTTGCATGGTAATGTTAAAAAAAAATTATTTCTATTCTTAACGAACTATTCACGGTATATACGCACATCGATCGTTGCTACCTGTCAACGTGAACATCTTTTTATAGGCGAGTACAGCTAAAATATCAAACGTTGATATTTCGAATGGCAGGGGTGTAGTCGGTGAGAGTAAGGCGTCATACGCTCACAGGCAACACTGCGACGCTGTCGGACAATGGAAATTAAATGAAAAGGACTTTGATTTTTACGAAGACATAGGTAGCATTAGCAGTGCTGAAGAGCCTTCCGAGGACGAACTTGACGACGTGGAAGCTGGTAATGAATTATTTGACGAAGAAGTGGATCCATCCTTTTGTCGACCACTCGCATCGAACAGACTCAGCCTCGATTTAGACTATAGTGCAAGCAGCCGGGCGCACACAAGCGGGTTCACGTTAAATGCAAGCCATGCCGTATGTAAGTAACAGTTCACGTCTTTTTCGCCATATTAATAATTATGCTAATTTTTCTGCATCAAGCAACCAGCATAGTTCAATTCAGTTGGACTTTTGTGCTAAATCATTTTTATTATAAACAAGTAACATAACATAGACCGTATAATTGACGTATATTAAACAACTAAAAATTCCTCCATAAATTTAACACTGGGAAAGTTCTCCTTAGTTATTCTATTCAGCCGCCGTGCAATTATTGAGGCTGGTACGTCGCCTCTAAATGGTAAGTTTAGGAAAACCTGCTTGACGGTATCCCCTCTAGTTTGAATCTGCCGTGGTCTGATGTTGACATCAATGAGACGCTCTGGGTGGTTATTCATTAGCAAAATTTTCCTGAAGTAGCTCAGTTCCTCGATCTTGTGTTAATATATAGTTATTGCTTGGGTATTTTCATGTGCTCCATGCAGATACATAGATAGAGTTTAGTTACTGAAACCATTTCTTTGTTTAAACCCATTAGTGAGTAAAAGATTAAAATATAAACAGAACTGTTTCAGAACGAGGTTGCCACATTTGCTTAAATCTGCTATTGTGACATTGTACTGTGTATTTGTGATTAGAGGCCTGATAATGGAACAGGAATTAACGTTCCGAAAAGTCGCCAGTCAACTAAGATTAGTTCGCGCCTCACTTCCAGTGGTTAGTTCGAACGATTTTGAAACCTTCAGAAGAAAGGAACGAATCCGCACCCAGCCAAACAGAAGAAGAACTTCATGCGTACTTAGAAATTGTGATCAATCGGATCTTTGCGAAACTGATAGTGCAAAGCGACAACCTGCGAACACAAATCGCGGAGATTCAATATATTTCTTTATTTGTTGTTTTTCAGAATTGATAATTTTAAACAAATTACTGAAGAAAAATCCATTGGCAGTATTTTTTCCGTCTAGTTTCTTCTTCTTCCTCATTTTCCTTTTCTTGTTCTTCGTCGTCTTCTTCTTCCTTTTATTCTTTTTATTCTAATTCGTCTTAATTTTATTCTTCTCCTTGTTCTTCGTCTTTTTCTTTCACTTTTTTCTCTCAATTTTTCTTATTCTCAATCTTTGACCTCTTCTTCGTCTTCCTTATCTTCTCTTTCCTCCTTCATTTATTCCTTTTCTCTTTCGTTGTCGTCGGCTTCGCCTTTGGTTTTCTTTTTCCTCGTTCCTTTTCGTCGTCTTTTTCTTATTCTTTTTCCTTTTTATTAATTTTTCTTCTTCGTCTTGTTTTCCTTCTCTTCTTCGTTTTCGTTTTTCTCGTCTGTTTCTTCTACTTTTTGCTCTCCTTCTTTGTTTCTTCTTCTTTTCTTAGTTTTCGTCTTCGCTTTCTCCTATTCTTCATCTTCGTATTCTTTGACTTCTAACAAACTTTTCTTGTAATTACTATGTGGATGCTCATGAACTAATTGAGCTCAATGTCTTACTTAAAAAACATCTGGAATGTTATGTGTAATCACCCATTTAATAAACCTAGCTTAGATGTCCATGTAGGTGCATTTAATGCGCTGTTACTAAATAAAATTGAGCCCAAGGACGCTTTATTACTTGTGGTGGATAGACCAGAATTTTTTCTGTATATGCTATTTATGCGAAGCTACAACCCAGGATCTCACAAATATCAAAGAATTGTGAAACATATCCTATCTACGTGGAATTGACTTCGAATATCTAGTGCCACAGAATTGCCTGAAACCGGATAATTTAATGCAGGTATATTTTAGCTCGCGAATTGAAACTTATCTAACCAATTGGATTTCTGAGAACAACCGACAGTGCATGACTAGATTAAAGACTTACGCTCAAACGGATGCCAAAAGGCAATTTCCGTAACTTTATCGCTGTTTCTCTAGACTTTTCTGCCCGAAAGCTATGAGTGAAATGAGTGCTTAGGTTGTGTTGGATTGCTGCACAGTTCTTAGTTTATATTTGATATTAAATAACGTTATAACATTTTAAAATCTGTATCTACCTCAGACTTCGTCAACTTCTAAACATGAGCAAATAATTGAATATTTATGACTACGTTCGCTTTAGGAAACCGATATGTTGCCTATTCCAATTTGAAAATATTTACAGACATACATAAATAAATAGATAAATAAATGTCAATTTCTGAAAGCAACTATGTAAAAACTGAAAAACAGTTTACATGCATACGTACATGCCTACACATGTCCAAAATCGATTAGGTAAAAATGGCTTGCATCATGACTTTTGAGAATTTTATTCTGTAAGAGGCAATTTGGATATGCTACTTATTTGATTTGCATTCCGCACTGCGTTGTATGATAGATGGTCTTTGTGAACTGTTTCAATATAATTTTATTCAAGGAGACACGTGTTCTTTAATGTAATGAAATGAAACTTTCGTGACGCAACCGATAGATCTTGTGCATTAGATACAATTTAGCATATATACCATACATATATATATATATATATATATATATATATATATATATATATATATATATATATATATATATATATATATATATATATATATATTTGTAATCAAATGCGTAGCGAGCAGAATCATGACGATTCGTATCGGCAGATGTTTTATCTTTAATTCATACAACAGTTCGCAATCATTTTTGACAGCATGGACAAGCTCGATCGACTTTAATGTATGTAGTCTTGAATTAACTTATTATTATTCTTATTGACCTTATCCAATATAAATTATTGATAATTTTTATTTTCTGCGTTCTGATTGGTATATATTTATGAACTAAAAAATAAATGTCTAGTATATTGAAATGGCAGCTCGCGTATAAACCGAAATATTGTGTATAATATATATATATATATATATATAAATTTTGAATATTAATTTTCAGACAACAATAATCATTTCAGTTATCGCCATTATACAACACTGTTACAATACAATTGAGTCTGATGTAGTAAAACGTTGTCTAATATTGAACAGTTACTGATAAAATTAAAAATAAAATATATTCAGAATACGCAATTTATTAGTACGATCTGATCGGTGTGTGCATAAGTTATTGGTCTGTATTGCTTATGCTTGTAATTAGCTATCATCAGAAAATCCCGTTATGTTGACCAACGAAAAACTATCTACAACAAACCAGAAAATGCACGCGCGAATTTGTGTTCAATAAAACAAGAACGGATAGTTCAAGAAAATTTGAATTAATAATCAAAAACGTATACTATGCTTAAATTAGCAGAATGACTTCCTATAAACCACATTATCACAATAGAAATTATGTTCAATAAATGGAGGATTAAAGTAAGAACCAATGTTAAGTGCATAAAGCGATTTGATGATTTTATATATATATATATATATATATATATATATATATATATAATCGGTTACAATTAAACATTACCTAAAGTAGAAAACGTCATTCACCTACTTCACTGGATACATTATTTTTGAGTAATCATCAGTATTAGTTTAATTTGCTGCGACCAGGGTACGAGCCCTGGTGTTTTTGATTCAATTGATGCAGTTCATTTGCTCAGCCGCCAAAGCTGCGAGTGGCATGCTATTATTAATTTACTTCCGATTTGCCTGTTTTAGTTAGACTTTCTTTTAGTTTGATATTCGCAAATATCGCTTTTATTCTAGGGTTTCAACATGCCATCTCTGATCTGCCAATATATATATATATATATACTATATATATATATATATATATATCAGCACCCTAACCTACAGATCCATAATCACAACAAAAACTTTACTACGAATGAACTAGAACAAATATTTTTTATCCTACTCTCCCTCTCTCTTTTACGCCCACATGCACAAATGTTTTGTTCTACATTAAGTGGTTCATAGTAACCTCTATTTCAAACATGAAAAAACATTGCCTCCACATTAATATTTGCCACAATTGTTAGTGTAAAACGATAAGATGGAGTCTAAGTTAGATTAACCGTGTTGTGAAAACAACTCAGCCGAAGTTTCACAGTCCACACGGGAAAGTATTTTTTAAATATTTTTTTTGATTTCCGAATTATAGATTGTGCTTATTCATGTATATATGTAATTGGGTTGGAGTTGTTACCTTACGCTATACTTGGAGGTTTACCAATTGCAAATATATATATATATATATATATATATATATATATATATATATATATATATATATAACATTTCCCTCCTATTTGACACTCTTTTTTGGTTCCTTTTATAGAACTATTTTCAATGTGAAAGTTAAGTTTAGTAGTTCATTTTTGCTTATCATTTATTTTTTTCTATAATCATGATTTTATTGTTTTTATTAAACACACACACACACGTTTTCTGTGTGGTTGTTCGTTTTATCTTGTTCATAAATACGTGCATTTCGGGCGTTAGACAAAAAGGACCAATAACTCATGCATGCACTGATCAGACAGTAATAAAATACAAGTAATATTAAGTAATCCGGGAATTTAAAAGAGCAGCGTGGTTTGATCCGTCACAATTGGTAACCTTGCAAGGGAAATTTACGGTTGCAATTCAAAGTATATTTCTCCGGGAAACTAATTTAATTTGTTGTTTTTTGTAAATGAACAAATAAATTTTCTTTATAGCGTAAACTGATTTACGTTGATGGATAAAAATAATATTCACATAGGTATATTATGTTTTAATTTCGAAACAAACTTAACTAGAAAATATTTTTAAAAATTAAAATTTACCGTGTTTCTTAAAACGATATTGCAAGTTTTATTTTTCGGAGCACTAATTAATTTTGCTTATTTACCTTTCGTGTGAATTATATGCAGTCAACATCTTGTGATAATTTTCTTTCGTTATGCCTCAGCCATCAAGTACTGGTATGTTATTGTTCAGTAATTAGTTATGGTACATTTTTGGCAGAGTTTAAGAAATTAAAGCCTCTGGTATCTGTTGTAGTGTCTCACCTTAGAAAAATAATTCAGAATCTCTACATGAAGCGTTTCGGTCAGCCATTACATCACCCGCCGGGTCCCCATAAATCATCGAAAGGTCAGCACCACACTTAATATAGACCAGAACCCGGAAAACCAGCAAGTCGTCTGCTGTCCTGTGGGCGTTTACCAATGGTCACTCCAGAGACGCGGTGCATGTATAATCGTACATAGAGGACATGCCATCAGGAATTGTATGCATATTTACCGAAATGGCACTCTATGTGAATTTAATAAATGGCCCGAGAACAAATATCAGATTTCAAACCAGAAAATTACAGAAGAGGCAAGGCGGACGCGTATTACTTTTGCCGCTCAATAAACCAAGTCATTAATGGTTGTTACAGATTTACTCTCGAGGGTAGCGTTCGTGGTTGATATTAGTGCCGCGATATCATTAGCAACATCCAATTATCCAGTAACGTGTAGCGCAGATGTACAATTGAAGGCGTCTAATGGTCAGTCAAAAGACGCATGGCTTGTCAGATCTCAGTCTTTCTATGCTTACGTTGCATCTTACTATATTGCATATTAGGCTTAGATATCCTGGCGATATACGGACTGATAATTAATACAGCCAGTCACCTTGTACGACCCGGTCACGAATTTATTTATGCGTACCATTGCAGGAATACCATCACAATTGGTTTACTTTCTATGACTAACAAGTTATATGAGACGAGTGCTTCGTATGGTCTAGATTTCTTTAATTGTAGGTGCTCTACGAAATTTGATTGGACGCAAACCGTCTCACCCCACCTACGCACATGAAAAGAATAATTATACATCAGCATTTCAGCACTGTTACTTGAATACTGCATAACTATGAAATGCATTGTTGTGTCGATTATATAAGAACATTAGATCGCCATTTCCAAGAGAATTTCGGATAGTTGTACTTTTTATGTTTCCTTGTTTAGATTTTCTGCCATCCGAGAATGACAATTACCATCTACCACAGGAATCAATGAATAAATTTTCCATCAGCAGCCAAAACTCTCCGTCCACTTCTCGTACGCTGGCGTACAGTCTTTCAATAACCTTGGTAACACTAAATGTTCATAAAAATCGAATTTGAGACTTCAATTTATATGAAATGATTATATTTTGATTTTGCGAGAACGGTGCATTCTATTGTTCACATTACGCCTATATAAAACCAGCCGGTCGTTAGCCTTTAAGTTCTTATGTTTATTCATTATATTATGGTTGCTTTCTACATAAGCACACACAAAGATACGAACCGTTTTAAAATTGGAGTACACGTATTTATAATTTCGTATGGATAGAAATATATAGTAGACATGGCCGAAATGTGTCTTGCATATTTGGCTAATTAAATGCTATCTCTAACCCAAACCTTGTTAAAACCACAGCATAAATAACTGGCAATAATTCAATTCTGGCCAATAGCCACATTAATTTTCAGTCTGATGACCGGCGGACGCTAATTAGTCAGCTAGGTAATGGTAGCATGAATCTTGTCGTCATCATCATCATGTCCAGCCACACAAAAGTCAGGTGACTAATGTTTCACTGCCATATAACCATAAAGAGTGAAAAAAAGTATATAAGTGAATTTAGACAAATTATTATTGAGATTTACGAGAGAGAGAGAGGGGTAGAGAGAGAAGGAATACCTTGCTACTATGAGTAAATTTATCAGGATAACTCACAGAAATGAGGCAAACTAAACCTTTCCACAACACCATTATGGCCAAGTTAGCATTCGGGCAAGGCGACATCAGCAACACAGCTTCCTTGCGGATTTCAACGTATCACGTCATAAACAAACCAAACCACGCAGCTAACTTTGCCCTTCCAAGAAAAGAAAGTTACGAAGATGATTCTACTAGGCATCTGCAACAAGATCGCCACTGAGCTCGATTCGATGCCATGTCGCTAAAGGGTTCAACAGCCACAGGATTACATGGACTCCTGGACAGTACCCCGTACTTCCGAATGGCGAATGAGCTCTCAACAGCCACCGGCAACCATGCAACTTACTGCTGCCTTGCAGACTGCGCTTGGATGTGCAAAGGCTAGAGGTGCGTCCTCGATCAAAAAGCCGAGTGGTGAGGGGACACCACTTGTACCAAATTCCCAAGAAACTCCATGAAATGTGGAGCCAGCTTATCCTCCAAAAGGAGTCAGCCGCAGTAAAATAAAGTAAAGTACCTATATTAACAGTGACGATCGTGTCGGTTTTACACTCAAGTGCAATTACTAGTCTGCATCCGCTCATCCATGAATACGAGAAATCAACCACAACTTTCCAAAGATAAATTAAGGTATCCGATTCTAATCGTACAACTTGAATGAAAGCAGGAATCATATAAAAACTAAAGGTCACACCAGTCTCCGCCAGATCAGAAAATAATATAGGTAGCCAAGGCCATATTTAGTCAGATGCTTGCGGACGGTATCAATTGTTTTAGTTTGAGTTCGTGAGTAACACCAATTGACATGCAAACATAACAACAGGTTGATTGATGACTATATTGTGACTAATGTTCCCTGAACTTTGTTAAAATTATCACTTGATATCCCATGAACAATGCGAAGGATGTAATCGACGAGGTCGCTCGACGCAAATGGCTCGCTGTACCCGATCTTAAATCACCATACCATCAGATGCCATTTGACCATGAAAGCATAGCTAAAACAGCCGTCAGCACTCGATTTGGATTATTTGAGTATAATCACATGCTATTTGGTGTGTGCAATGCATAAAAGACACTTCAGAGATTTGTGAACGAGGCACTGAAAAACTTCGCGCACACATTCTTATGTTGATTACGTCATTATAGCTTCTAATGATCTAGTGCAACATTTAAAAGACATCAATGAGTCGCGCGCTCGTATCAGTTAGTTCCGTCTCGTATTTAACATGGGAAAATGTGTTTGGGCACAGAATAAAGTAAATATTCTGGGATACTTAATTAGACATGGTGTTTACAATGCCTTAGAAGACAAGTTTGAGGCAACGAAAAAGCTTTCTTCACCGAAAATCACTAAAGAATTGCGTCGTTTTCTTGGAATTTGTAACTTTTATAGAAAATTTATCCCCATGATGGTGCAATCATAAGCCCGGCTTACAAGGCCTCTCCAAGTGCTCAAATCACCAAAGTCCAACTCGTGCCTGCATTAGGACGTTTCCTCTAAGATAATTTTTGAAATCATTAAAGTTTACCTACGCAAACTATTACATTACTCGCTAGTCAACCGAACATACTATTAATACCTTCGACAGGCGCATTTGACATGCCTCTAGGTGTTAAATTAGTAAAAGAAATCGAGGGCGGACTGCGTCTAAACTGATTTTGTCGTATAAAATTAAAAGCAGCATAAAATAATTATTCAACTGTAGAAAGGAAACTATTAGCTTCTCATGATTTTTGCTTCCACTTTCTTACATCATTCTTTCTAAGTGAAGATTGACAACGAATTATTATTGAAAGCCATCTAGGAAGGTTCTTAAATTTATACATGACGAGTAATGCAGAAAGTGATCCGTCTCAGTGAGTTTAATTTTACCACCAGTCACGTTAAAACAAAAGGGAATGTGATGAACGATTTTTTGTCTCGTATTGAAATAAATTTAATAGTTCATCATATTGTTAAATTATCGGTATGGCACATCATCCAGACGAAGCAAGAAGCATCCAGCGAATTCACGTAATGGCGACGTCGATTCCAAAACCGTTTTATTAACTTCAAGTTAGGCGATGCGGAAATCGTCGTATGCAACATGGACGGAGATTTTGTCAGCAAAATGTTGCTTCCACCACACTGTCGGTGCGCAGTATTTTATAAATAACATAACTTGAGTTATCCTAGTGTGGTCGGTAGTAGAATATTACCAGAAGAATCTTTCTTACGCGATATTACCCAGTGGTTTAAAGCTTGTCGTCCATATAAATTATCCCAAATATTTCGGTATACACATTCTAAATTTGGCCGTTTCGAGATGCCTAATACATTACATTATTGCCCTTCCTGCAGTGCGTGGCTTCATGTCGTCATGCAAGATGGCTCGGCGTAATACCGCTAACCAGCCAATATGCATATGTTATCTATTCGTTTTTGCTACACTAGGTGACAAGATTTGGTTATCAAATGTAGTGGTTACTGATTCATGTGCCAACTTCATGACCCACATCCATCAAGAGTATCTTCAATTCTTGGGAGTTGACGCACGAAGGACGACAGCGTTAAACCCTGAAGGCAACAGTCTAGTGGAACGCGTACATCGTGAGTTAAAGGTGGTGTCATGTGCTTCTCGCGAACAATCTGACTGACTTATTTACCGCCCTCCCACTGGTATTACTTGACATAAGCTCTAGGTATCACGATAGTATAGTGGCATCAGTTGTGAAAGTCACATTTGCTCAGAATTCGCAACTAACTGCAGATCTGATGAGCGGTTTCGTGGTGAATGATGAGTTACCAAAGGCGGCAGTTACGCAACAACTGCAGCGCGTTCTAAACATTGTGCTTCCGCAACCTACCAGAGAACGCCTCGGCAGTTTATGTTTCGTAGACATTAGGTAATTGTAAGCAAGCATGTGCCAGAATCGACATTTTTCAATTTACACTGAAGCCAAAGTATACCGGGCCCCACGAAACATTTAAGCATGGTCAAAAGTTCTTTGTGGTTGATTACAACGGAAGTCAGAAACCGGTATCTATTGATCGTCTGAAGCCTGCAATTTAGTTCCGCACTCGGACTCAAATTTTAACGCGAAATCATAATCAGAAAATCTTAATCATTTTCACATCCGTGGCAATTTTGTTTAGACGACACCAATTTTGGCGGTAGGTGATTTAATAACCCCCCCCCCTATATGGTACCGTACATTGGTTCTTTTTATGGCATTTTACTCTTACGTTCATTGAAATATATTATAGTGTGACGGTTAGGTTTCTTATTGGTCATTTTTTGTTAATCATTTAATTTTTCCAGACCAATCTTTTTATAGTTTTAATCACATACACACTCATGCATATTTTCTGAGTAGTTGTAGTTCGTATTGTTTTGATCATTATTCCGTGCATTTTTGGCGTTAACCAATTGCAAACACAACTAATAAGGACCAATAAATCATGCATGCACTGAGAAAACAATATTTAAATAGACTGTCTTTTCTGAACAATTGCTGGGTTTTATTTTATCTGAAACTGTTTAGTATCATACAGAATTTTGTTCTGACTGACTGAGTTTTATTTTTATAGTGTTGTATTGTGACAAAAAACTAAACGGTTTCTCGTTGTGAAAATTAATATTTGGAATTTGATAATTTTCTGTAAATATACGTTAGTGTAGCATATAATCAGGTCTTTTTGTTCTTGTGCGTGGAAAAATTACAGCAGGGCTATTATCATATACAGGTAGTACTAGGTAATCCGGGAATTGAAACTAACAGCATGATGTGATCCGCCATAAATATATATATATATATATATATATATATATATATATATATATATATATATATACAGATTTTTCGTTTAAATTGCATCTTAAAAGCTTTACATTTGAGGCGGTCTTTGGTATAATATTTTGCTTTATTGCTATCCTTGTGTCTAATAAACAGGTCCTGCATCTAAACTAAGCTGTAGCCGACCAAGAGCCTTTTCAGGGGAAGATTCAGCGACTCGTGATGGAACAGTACTACGAAGACGCCGAGCGAGTGGGCATCATCATCATCATCAAAAGAATGATAATTCGCTGGTATTGGGTCGTAGCCTGGCAATTCCAAATAATACTTCAGGCGTATCGTCCATTCATGACAACAAATATGTTATGGCACAGCAACTTCGTCCATTTAATATGGCTAAATCTCTTGGCCAGTCAAGTTCTGGTGTGGATGTCGTTATCGGTCACGTTAAAGACACCAATAATGCCTCATGTGGCGTAACTAGGAAATTGACAGCAACTGGTTTGCAATCAAATGATGATGCAAAAAAACCGGCCATGCCTTGCATTGACACACAGTTTGCAGGTCGCAGCCTTCACCCTCTCCCAGATGATGATGCCATTTTAACTTCGCATAGCAGTTACAGTACTGTTCCATTTCCTTTATTATCTGCTATACCTGTTGCTTCTGAGATGCCAGGAACAAATGAGGCGAGGCTTTCTCCAAGAAAGCAGTAATGCAAGTGATAGGGCCTCCGGTTGGAATCGAGTATTTTTCGTCAGCTTCATTTTCACGGATGGGAAATTGTTATTTGTAGAGATCACGCATATAAAAAACAACCGCGAATCTAGGCATGCCGTGTTTGTAACATGAATGCGTACTTGAGGTCGATGCAAGGCGACTAGCCATGTAAAATCTATAGTTTCAAAGAAAAATTCTCGTTATGTAACGCGCAATGGATACCCAGCTGCGTATGCTGGTTCTTGAAGAGTTCAGTAGAGAAATCCGATTTATTCGGCTAACTATTCCCAATATTTGATTGTGCTCCGTTTGGTTATGTTTATTCAGGAGATTTCGAAACCCACTTCGAAGTATATGCGTACTCATATTTGTCTTTTGTTTAATTGTTACTTGAGGTGTGCACAGTTGTCGATTACTGTTATAATTTGATGCTTTCTTTTGATTTTTTGTCATCATAGATATGGTGGATGTTCGAGTAGCCTCAAGTGACACTACTTGATTGCAGCTCGTTGCGCCATGTTTCAAGTTTACCTTTACTTACACAAGCTGAGTTATCGTTCTTAGTAACAGAAACTTGGTAATTGACAATTGATTTGCTTATGATGATGTTAGAACTCTGGAGCATGACATGCTCTATGGCTTCAGCTGATAGATCTCAGTGAATATTTACGAATGCATGACAATCCACGTGCGTTTTAGAATCATGTCGTACAAGCTAAAAAAACATTAAAAAAAGTCGTATCAAATTTGTAATTTTGTTACCTTTAATTCACGTTGCACGCTGTAAAATTGAAAATAATGCTTACAAGAATGTTGGTATTTCAGCTATGCAGACGCCGACGTAAAAACGCTAGGCGCTAACAACGTTAAACAATATTACCAGAATACTGTTGAATTTCTTCTAGCTTCGTTGCCACACACAACAAATTTGAATGAAAGAGGCAAGTTTGAATAGCAAAGTGGAGAAAGGTAGCCTCCGAAATATGAACGATGTATGTGTGTAGTTGAATCTGATTCATTTATATTCACGTGAAATTACTTATCAGTTAGTCGGGTTATTTCATGTGAGGGCAAACACGAATGATAGCTGAGGGAGATCATTAACATAGTGTGACACCAGACTGGCAAGTTTGTTTTTCTATCTTAACTGAACATGTTCTCACCCATACTCTTAAACTTTGATTCTGACCAAGCTAATATTCATCTATACTGAAATATGTATTTTGATATTCGTCCGTTCTACGTGGATTCCGTCATTTATACATTTACATGTGTGTGTATGTGTGTGTGTATGCGTGTGTGTGGTAATGTATTATGTTGATAACCACTTTTTGTAATAAGGTTGGAGTCATGTATTAGAAAGACGGCCTACTTATTAATTTATTGGCTTTGATCAATTTAGCTTAACTACACACGTTTAATGTACACATTTCATAACTTGTATTTGATACATGTATGTGTGAGAAAGATGATGGTGGGAGAGGTGTAGTTTCAGTCAATAGTTGAAAAATAATTCTATTATATTTGGTGTGTTTTTCCTCTCGCGGTATTTGGAATATGATTTTTCTGCGCTCAGCAATCTGTGCGCTAGATTTTCATGCAGGTGATTTTGCCTGACTGTTCTATTGCTGTTGCGCTGTGAAATGCGCACATTTAGTTACAGTCAAACCTCTTCGAGAATTTTTCATGCTGCCAATCTTAACAGGAATAAATTTACATTCGTGTCTTCCTCTAAACTAAAGGATTATATATTTATAAAGGATTTGTTATATATATATATATATATATATATATATATATATATATATATATATATATATAATATTGGGTGGCCTAACTGTAATATTTGTGTTTATCCGTGTTCGCGTAAGCTATGGCTTCAAATTTATTTGTATTTTATTTGCCTTTCTCATATTTTGCGTAATAGCTTCCACATTTACGGATATTCGTAATTTTTTACATAGCTAACTAATTGTAATATTTGTTGTCTTTCAAAGCTCTAATGGCGAGACAGATTGAACATCGTCAGTATTACTTCAATTTCTTAATTTTTTAATTTATTTTTTCATACTGTCACCAGATCAGAGCAACTTACTGATCTCGACCGTTGTTTCTTGGATTTTGGCCTGAAGAAGGCTTGTTTAAAATTACAATTCATCCTTTAAGTCATGTTGATTTTCTTAATGGGAAAACAAGTAATCTGCGGTCCAAACCTCTGAGTGGATTCGAATTGTTTTATACTTATCTATTGTCATTTGTTTAGTGATACTAGGTTGTAGTGTTATTCACAAAAATATCAGCAAAAAAACAAAGGAAAGTCAGTCGTGAATTCATGCGAATTTTACTTAACAAAATATATTGTTCTAATTGTTTTTTATGCAGTATAATGCACCAAATTGTGTTTAATGATGAATTCAGAAATAATTAGCTGATTGAAGTATTTAAAAGGGCGCTTAAATAGTTGGGCCAATTTTTGTGTTTCTTTTAGCTTGTATAAGTAATTATTGATTTAAACTAAAGCATATTATATTTGCTGGGAGAAAAATAAAATATAGTTGTCAATTTCAAACCATTTTGCGTGTGGATTGCGTTTGTCTGTTCAGAAAATACAGCAATTAAAGTATTTGAACTTCCATATTTTTTTCAATTAATAGACTAGCGCGAACTTATAGGATCTGTCAGAGACGTTTATGTGGGGCGTGTCGATTTATGTATCGGTATGCTTGCTAAAGTTGGAGAATGGATTAAGCGCCAAAAGACTGGAAAAATGGACATGAATACGAATAAGGAGTTTTCTTATACAATTTACATAATCAGGGATTTTTCACAGGTCCGAGTTTATTTCTGTTAAAGTCCGCCGACTTTCTCGCAATTATAAAACTATTCAGCAATGGGATTTGGAATGATATCATGTCAAGGAGCCCAATTTTTGCCTTGTTTTCTTATTAATGCCTTTGTCATTGTTTTTTACGCCTTGTTTATACTCATAGTGTTTTATTTATTTATTTCTTGAAAATGTATTAACATGTTAGACACGGTCATGCTAATGTATGAGACCGGTGTTCATATTTTATGACTGCATTTTTAACTAATAAATGAAACTGTTTTTAAAGTGCTAACCTCAGACATATTCACATATTTTGACCAGTTTAGTTGAACTCTTGTTAATTGCAAAACGAATACTCATCTTATATATGAAACCGTGTATTATTTATTGCGCACCTAGTAACAAATTAGTTTAAATATGATCAGAAGGATAAACCAAAGATAGCATGAATGGAAGGTCTAATCTCGGGCACATTCATTTCGTGCTTAGTGACGAATCATCAGTAGTAGTCGGTATTACGCTATTTACCCACAATATGTTTGAGTGTGAAATATACGCTCCTATTTTCCCACGTTCCTCATCCAAATATATAGTGGGTAAAAGGGCGTAATACTGGCTCCTACTGATGAGTCGTCAGTGAACATGAACCGAATATGTTTGAACTTATTTGTTATTAGGTGCGCAGCGCATAATACACAATCGCATACAGTTGCCTATCTTTCGTATCAGTAAATGCAGTTTTTATGACACAAGCTACCTTGCCTTGGCGTATTCCGTCTCTATCTCTCCGCCACGTAAGATTTGTACTTGAGACTTCTGAAATTGTATGTCCTATGTCGAAGCACAAACAAAAAATGTTCACGCTATTGTTCGTAGGGCTCTCGATACTGGACATAATTCACCCAACGAAATTACAGAGTTGAGAGGAGATAGACGTTTACCGTGCATGTGTGTAAACTCACTAACTTCTTCCTCTTCATGCTCCTCCTCCATTCTATTGGCACATCTCTGCCGGACCTAAACGATTCAGTAAGTGACCAACCTTTGTTCGCCAACTTCGAGTTTCTGCTATCGTGAGAAGTGTTGTTCATCAGGTTTATGGCCATAAATCAGCATAAAGGCGGAAATGTCTCGTTTCCTGAAAATGTAGTCCAAAAATTACCTCTAATTTATAATGCGTCATGGTTTTCATTTATAATAAGCCTTTTAACGTTGACATTGAATCACTTTCAAAGACATTGCTAATTGATTTATGTGGTTGTTTTATGCTTCCTCTGAAGTCTGCATTTTCTTAGTGCCTATTTACAAAATTTACACCTCTACAATCAGTCCACAGATTATCTGACTTTTTATTATTTTACAACCGCATTATTTATAATGACCTATGTAACCGGTGATATATAATTTATGTCTGAATGCTGGATTTTACACAATTTTCATAATTCAATGCGTAACTATTGTAATTCTCAGCTTCGTTCGACTGCTTAAATACGTTTGGATTGATGCTTATGTTGAGCTCGCCAACTTGATTTAAATAATATTTTCTCTATACGCGCAAACAAGGAGTGTGTATCGGTGCACTTGCTTAATAACGCATGACTCCAGTTCACAAAAAGTTTACCTTTTTTACCCTTGTGTTGCCTGCCATTTTGTTGATCGCATTGCATGTAAATATTTGGTGTATAGCTAAAAAAATTGGCATTACATTTTTCACTTCGAGAAGAACAGTAGATTTTTCCTTGCTACGTATGGCTTACCATTTTGTTATATTTCACGACCATATTTATTGCCTCGTTATCCATACGATGGTGCTGCATCGGTTCGATGAAAAACCTGGATCACTCGTATAAGCTTTAGTTCACTGATTTTGGTTTAATAGTAATATAACTTTTAAAAGTATATAAGCAATACAATTAAACAGTAATTGATCATCATCGTACTCTGATAATGGTCATGGAGGGTCCAAACGCGTCAGTTTATGCGACTGGCGGCAAGTTTGCTATGTTATTCGATGACAGGTTAAATACAATGGGGCTTGTGTTTACTTCAGGCTAACAAACTTGATTTAAAGAATTGTTATCACTAAACGCGCAATCTTTGATTGTTTGATTTTATTACCAATATATATATATATATATATATATATATATGACGTAAGTTGCAGAAAGTTAACGTCAGTGACTGCATGGATATTGTGCTGGCGATATTTCGAGTCAAGTACAATGTATGCGAGACTACGGCAGGTGAGAGCCATATATCTAATTTTGCATTCCATGTATATGCGTTGAAGTGTGATCCTCGCCAGTCAGTTTTCCGTCGTACTCTGATGATGATCATGGAAGGTCGAAACGCATCAGCACGTTTGCATGGCGTTTTCATTCTGTTCGACTGGTTAGATGAAATGGAGTTGGTGTTTATCCCAAGCTCTCAAACTTTGTTTAAATTGCTTTTATCACCACGGCGTCCCAGTTATTGTTTAGTTGCATGGCTTATGTGCATTTGTCGAAAGCTGCAAAAGTTTTATGTTCGGGATTTTGCAAAAATTAAGAAGCCGAAATTTTCTATAATAGACTTTGTATGCGAGTCTACTATAGGTAAGAAACAGATATCTGATATTCCAGTAATTAAATATGCAATAGGTTTTATTCTTGGAAAGTCAATTTGCTGACGTGCTCTGATGATCATCATTATAGTTAAATACTGTTTGTTGCGAAGAACTAATATATATGCAAGTATGTATTAGGTTTTGCGAACCTAGTAACAAATTAGTTCAGTTGTGACCAGAAGGATAAACCAAAGGCAGCATGAACGGAAAGTGTAATCTCATGCACATTCGTTTCGTACTTACTGGCGACTCATCAGTAGGAGCCGGTATTACGCCCTTTACCCACTATATATTTGGGTGAGGAGTGTGGGATAATAGGACGGTAAAAACACCAATATGTGATAACTGATATCGATGAAGGCCAGAGTGTATGGTTAAACTGGAGTAACAGGTGTTCGGAAATTGTTGTAATTCTCAATTTGGGTGAACTTAGCATAAATTTATATCCATCAGGTTGGTATCATGTACCGACTCGGAAACCATAGTGTTAGTATCCCGTACTCATCGATTTCAAAAAAGGTATCAGTTACTAACACAATAGCCATAGTGTTAGTATCCCTTACAGACTCGGTATATATATTATATAGTGTGAGTTAGCATTGAAGTCGCATTGTCGTTGACTTTAGATGATGTTAGCTTCACTATTACAGGTTTACACATTCGTCTAGGAGATTGTACTGTCCTATTATTCCACATTCTTCTACCAAATATATAGTGGTTAAAGTGCGTAATACCGGCTCCTACTGATGAGTCGTCAGTAAGCACGAAACGAATGGGCATGAGATTATACTTTCCGTCGATGCTGCCTTTGGTTTATCCTTCTGGTCACAACTGAACTAATTTGTTACTAGGTTCGCAAAACCTAATACATACTTGATCATCATTATAGTTCGAAACACGTGGGTACGTGTGATTGACGCTAGTTTTTCTTACTTATGCAACTGATTCGATTAGTGTAAATCTCAATATTGAAAATTTGATTTAAAGAATTGTTGTCATCACGGCTCAGCCAGTCACTGTTTAACTGTAAAAATTTTGTACATGTCGATAAAACTGAAAAAAATTATTGTTCGTGATGGCTTAGAAATTGAGCAGCCGAAATATCCCGTAATTTACTTTGTATACAAGTCAACTTCAGGTCAGACGTGCTTATATGATTTTCTATAATTTAAATATGAATTGATGGCTGATCCTCTAAGTCAGTTTTTCATCATGCTCCGATGATCATTATGGAAATTTAAAACGCTTCTGTAAGTGTGACTGACTGTAGATTATTATAATCAAGGTTGCGGTCTTGATATAAACACCTGACCCATTAATTACTTACATATGTCAGTATAAACTAAGAATTTTATAGTGTAGAAAAGGCAATTCATCCAGTAAACCGGTTTCGTCCTTACTGGGAACTCATCATGTACTGGCCAGAACTTGCCGCGGACAGGACTCGAACCTGGGCACGTCTGCTTCGGAATCTGGTGCCCTAACCACTGACTGTAGATTTCCTTTCTCGTACGAATTATTTAAAACAATTGGATTATTTTTTTATCCGAATCTTGCTTACTTGTTTTAATGACCTTTTGTCACCACTCGCACATGGATTGACTGTACAATTTTATAACTTATGCACATGTGGCGAAAGGGGCGAAATAATATCTTTCATGACTATTTAGAAATAAAGCAGCCGACGTTTCCATTCGGGTCCTATAAATGCGTTACTACTAGAGCTCAAAGCCGCATATCGGTCCTAACTAGGGCCATTCTCACGAATTCTGTGCCCTTAAGTGATATTGTAAATTTATGAATGAATACTGCTGGCCACATTTGTTGAATCTCCACGATCTGCGTTCGCTGGTTGTCGCTTTGCACTATCAGTTTCGCAAAGGTCCGATTGCTCCCCATTTCCAGGTACGCATCAATTTTGCCTTATTTTTGGCTGGGTGCGGATTCGTCCCTTTCTTCCAGAGGCTTCAACATCGTTAATACTAACGAAATGGAAATGAGGTACGATATGATCTTCGTTGACTAGCACACATACACAGTAAAATGCTCACAATAGAAGATTTTAGCAAATGTGGTAAAATCGTTCAGAAAAGAATTTTATAAACAAGTTCAAGTTGTTCCTATGTGACAACCACTATCAGTCTAGGTCGCTAATATTTTTTGGCTCTAAACTGAAAAAAATCTGTTGTTCAAATATCCTCAAGCGTAACTTGTATGTGAGATTCCTGGATGATATTTTTCTAATTTGGAATCATGTTAATGAGTTAAATAAATTTCTAGAGTTAGCCAACCAGCTAGGTGAATTGTGGATGTCAAAATAAAACTGAATGGACTCAGATTGGAAAGACTCCTAAATTTCTTTTCAAACCCCTCATATTGAATGAAAATAGGAATTCTTAAATCAATGATTTTAAGCAGTCTTAGAATAGTGGATTTGAAGTATAGAGATAGGGAATTGATGAGATTGAAGGAAATATTAAAAATGAACGGCTATCCGACAATTATAATTGAGAGGTTAATAAATGAGATTCTGCTGCGCTTTAAAGGTAATGTAATAAATCAAGTAAAGAAGAAAACCAATCTAAATAAGCGAAAAATTATGGTTTTACTAGATTGAAAAGTGCGCATGAAAAATTAGAACAATTGCAGCTAAATAAAATATCATAAGACAATCGATTACTATGGGCAATAAACTACCTAATCAAAAAGAAAAAATAGAAACCCTCAATGCAACAGAAATTTAGGCGATTCCTTGCAATGATTGCAATCTAAGTTATATAGGCCAAACCATGCGCCCGATAAAGTTTCGCAGAGGGGAACAAAAAACAGCTTGCAAATACGGACACATTCAAAGATCAGATCTAACCAGGCATGCAAAGGAAACAAATGAAAACTAATCGCATTATGCAACCACAACAGATTAACTAGACTAATTAGAGGTTCGATGGAAATAAAATTGGGGAACAATGCGATGAATATAACATGGGTAGAAAAATCATTAGGCCCAATATTTAATGAAGCCTTTATTAGGATCCGAAAGCGGGAATCGGATCAAATGAAACTAATTATAAACCTGAATAAGGTAACGAGATTATTGGAAACTGGTTGAGAATGGCCCAGAATGATATAAATTACTATTTTCTTCTATCCGTATCATTCTCAAAAACATTACTCAGAAGATTGCACACAGATTTATTAATGGATATGATAGATTATGTTTTTATTTATACTTAAATACATACGCTAAAATATTTGCTATATATATATAACAATTTTTGTGTCAAAAATTAAAATGTAAATAGAACTGTTTGTGAACGAGGTTACCACATCTGCTTAAATCTGCTATTGTGAGCATTTTACTGTGTATGTGTGATTAGAAGCCTGAGGATGGGCCGAGGAATATCGTATCGATAGAACTTCAGTTTCATTGGTTAGTTTGAACGATGTTGAAGCCTTCAGAAGAAAGTGACATATCCGCACCCAGCTAAAAAGCGAACGAAATTGATGTGTACTTGGAAAGGGGGATTAATCTGATCTTTGCGAAATTGATGGGGCAACCAGCGAATGCAAATCGAGGAGATTCAACATATGAAGCTCGTACTGCGCAAACATTCAAAAGCAGTCGGTTTTTTTAAAAGTAGTATTCTTTCTTTACCAAAATATTTCCGCTGCTTTTATCGGCAGCCTTCTTCAGTTGGTCCATCCTCGCCAGTTTTAAAATAACCAAACTAATGTAACTGGTGTGGATGGATCAGTCGAAGAAGGCTGCCGATAAAGACAGCCGACATAAGTTAGTAAAGAAAGAAAACTACTGGAAAAAGAACAACTACGTTAGTCGCAACACAGATCATGTATTTTCGATTGGTCCAGTTTCGCAAAAAAAATTCGTTTAATTTAAAACATATAATAGGCTCTTGAACTCAATATTTTGCGGTGTGTAAGCATTCAGGTTATCAATGCCGCGTTTTGCGTACGTGGGTAATAGCTGTACACGGGCAGTTACACAAAGATCCGATTTGTCACTATTTCCAATTTTGTTTTGTCTTTGATCGGGTTGACTCATTTTTACTTCAACTGGAAATGCGGTTCTTTCACATCTTTGTTTACTGGCGACGTTTCGGTGCCTACTTTCCAGCACCATCCTCAGGCAACACAACACCATGATCACAATAGCAGATTTAAGCAAATGTGGTAACCTCGTTCCAAAACCATTCTATTTATATATATTTGACTCAACACTATTTTAATCATAGAATTTGTCTCAGTAACTAAACTCAATATATAACTTTTTATAATTAGCAGACCAATCATTACCTCACCTATACCTCATCTCATCTCGTATGCAGAATATTTTAGGGGAGAGAGGCAGTATCGAACCTTTTGTTATTTGTTATAACTGTATTGCTACTATGTCACGGTAATCAAAATTTAAAAAATGCTAAAACTAAAACCTTGACTATCATATACTGTATTTTATTTAAAGCCGGGAACTCTAATGTATACAATGGTGTGTGAGGTATTGCGCACAAGGCAACAAATTAGTTCAAATATGGAGCAGCAAGTAACGTAGATGGATGGAGAGTGAATGTTATATCGACGCTTAGGTGAAGGATTAAAGAGAGAAAGATAGAGATAGCCTGGACAACTAACGTTTTTCAAAAAACTCATCGTAAGCACATTGCGAAGTTAATCAACTATTGGAAATAATTGCATAAGAATATTTGCTCATATGACTAAAATAATTCATTATATCTATATACATATATATCTAAATATAATATCGTAACACCTTTATATATATATATATATTTAGAGGAAGGACCATTGTTAATTGTTAAACATGAATATTTTCTATTCTTACTATATATTTATTAACGTTAGTCACACCTTATATCAATATATAAAATACATGTCAATATGTATAAAAACATAAATATGAATATAAGCAACAGTATGAGACCAACATCCCTAATCCTATATATATATAAGCAACAGTGTGGGTCCAATATCTATAATCCTATCTATATATATGCATATATATATATATATATATATATATATATATATATATATATATATATATATATACGTTTGCATATTTCTAATAAATTATTATTTTTCTCTTTTCGTCCTGTTTTTTGACCAATTAATCAAATTGTATATTTATTTATTCACACCTTATATAAATATATAAAATACATATAAATATGTATAAAAAACATATATATATAAATATAAGCAACAGTGTGAGTCATATATATATATATATATATATATATTATGTGTATAGAATAAACCTATCAATCTACCCATAGGCCTATCTATATATCCGTCTATCTATCACATTTTGGTTTCCTCTTAAAAGGATACATGCTAGCTATTAACCATGAATATCTTCTCTATGACTAACGTATTATACATTTATTAAGATATTCCTACCTTACATAAATATAGAAAATATAAACGACAATGTAAGTCAAATGTGTCTTATCTAATGTTCTATCTACTAACCCTTGCTAAATCGGTATACCGTCTTTTGGAACATTTTTATTGAGAAAAATAAGTATATAGGAAATTGATATTGGTACAGATCATTCGCAATCAGTTTTCTATAAGCGAGGTTTTTTTACTTAGGTTCCCACTTAATTCATGTTCCGCAGCCTCACGTTTTCTGACCATAGAAAATGCTTCATTAAATATTGGGCCTAATGATTTTTCTACCGATGTTACATTCATTACACCTTTTCCTGATTTTATTTCAATTGACTCTCTAATTAGTCTATTTAATCTGTTGCGGTTGCATAACGCGATGCGTTTACATCCTTCCCAGTCTATTTCATGACCCGTTTCCTTCGAATGCCTAACTAGGTGTGAGCTTTGAATGTGTCCATATTTGCAGGCTGTCTTATGTTCACCTCTACGAACCTTTATATACTTATTTTTCTCAATAAAAATGTTCCAGAAGAGGGTATACCGATTTAGCAAGGGTTAGTAGATAGGACATTAGATAAGACACATTTGACTTACATTGTTGCTTATATTTTCTATATTTATGTAAGGTAGGAATATCTTAATAAATGTATAATACGTTAGTCATAGAGAAGATATTCATGGTTAATAGCTACCATGTATCCTTTTAAGAGGAAACCAAAATGTGATAGATAGACGGATATATAGATAGGCCTATGGGTAGATTGATAGGTTTATTCTATACACATAATATATATATATATATGACTCACACTGTTGCTTATATTTATATATATATGTTTTTATACATATTTATATGTATTTTATATATTTATATAAGGTGTGAATAAATAAATATACAATTTGATTAATTGGTAAATAAAAAAAACAGTAAGAAAAGAATAAAATAATAATTTGAAATATGCAAACGTATATATATATATATATATATATATATATATTTATATATATAAATATATATAGGATTAGGGATGTTGGTCTCATACTGTTGCTTATATTCATATATATGTTTTTATACATATTGACATGTATTTTATATATTGATATAAGGTGTGACTAACGTAATAAATAAATATATAATAAGAATAGAAATTATTCATATTTAATAATTATCAATGGTCCTTTTTCTCTCTCTCTCTCTATTTATATATATATATAAAGGTTTTACGATATTATATTTAGATATATATGTATATAGATATAATGAATTATTTTAGTCATATGAGCAAATATTCTTATGCAATTATTTCCAATAGTTGATTAACTTCGCATTGTGCTTACGATTAGTTTTTTGAAAAACGTTAGTTGTCCAGGCTATCTCTATCTTTCTCTCTTTAATCGTTCACCTAAGCGTCGATATAACATTCACTCTCCATCCATCTACGTTACTTGCTGCTCCATATTTGAACTAGTTTGTTGCTATGTGCGCAATACCTCACACACCATTGTATACATTAGAGTTCCCGGCTTTAAATAAAATACAGTATATGATAGTCAAGGTTTTAGTTTTAGCATTTTTAAATTTTGATTACCGTGACATAGTAGCAATACAGTTATAACAAATAACAAAAGGTTCGATACTGTCTCTCTCCCCTAAAATATTCTGCATACGAGATGAGATGATGTATAGGTGAGGTAATGATTGGTCTGCTAATTATAAAAAGTTATATATTGAGTTTAGTTACTGAGACAAATTCTATGATTAAAATAGTGTTGAGTCAAATATATATAAATAGAATGGTTTTGGAACGAGGTTACCACATTTGCTTAAATCTGCTATTGTGATCAGTGTTGTGTTGCCTGATGATGGTGCTGGAAAGTAGGCACCGAAACGTCGCCAGTAAACAAAGATGTGATAGAACCGCATTTCCAATTGAAGTAAAAATGAGTCAACCCGATCAAAGACAAAACAAAATTGGAAATAGTGACAAATCGGATCTTTGTGTAACTGCCCGTGTACAGCTATTACCCGCGTACGCAAAACGCGGCATTGATAACCTGAATGCTTACACACCGCAAAATATTGAGTTCAAAACCTATTTGAGGATCAAATATGATGCGACAGTGGTCACACTTATGAATCAGTACAAGCGGAAGAAGATGCAGATTGTTAGGCAAGTGGAAAATACCTCGTTCCTTAATAAATGTTTAAAATTTAATGTTATACCGAAATGTTTTAGATTTAAACTTTCATTCGTTTTGGATAAAGTAGGAAATACTCTTAAGCATGAGCTTTGTTTACATTTAATAAAAATATCGATTAAGAAACTAAACAAACGTAAATTTGAACTGATTAGAGAGAAGACAAAAATAAGGTCCATATTACTGGCGAGATTAGGTATGTTGGATTTCAAACATATTGAAGATTTCACAGACAAAACGAGGGATAATGAAATTAAAAAATTAGACAAAGGCATGAAAAAAAACTAGCAATATTGGGAATTAATTGCCCTTTGAGAAATAGGAGAATTGAAGAGGTCATGTCCAAACGTTTAGTTAATTTATCGAGAATGGATCTCAAGGAAGACCAAAAACAAATTCTTAATCTTGGACTTAATACTGCGATCCCTATTGATTACGTACCTAGGAATGAGATAATTACAGAAACAGTTAAGATTGCCCAGTTTCTCCCAGAAAAAGATAAGACTAGGTTTGAATTGGATGTGTCCAAAGCGGTGTTAGAGCACAAAGAGGTGAGATGCAAGCAGAGTTATGATCTAAAACGCTTAAGAGCAGAATTATTATCCAATAAAGTAATATGCCTCAAGGCAGATAAAGGTGGTGCAACGGTACTTATGAACCGGTCAGATTATGAATTGAAAGTGTATGAACAATTAAATAATTTAGAGGTCTATAATAAAATAAATAAAGATCCATCTGATAAGTTACAAGGACAAGTTAAGACTATAATTAATAGAATGATTGAGTCGAAGGAATTAGAACCAGGACTTGGGAATTCATTAATACAACGTGACACAGTCCCTCCGAGAGTTTATGGTCTAGTAAAGATTCATAAACAGGGGAATCCACTTAGATTAATCGTTAATGTACAAAACTCACCAACGTATAGATTGTCGAAATTTCTATGCAACAGAATTAGAAAATATACTTATTTCTTAGATTATACTTTAAAAAATACATATCATTTTATTGACATTATTAGTAGATATAACTTGAATGATAATGATAGAATGGCTAGCCTGGACGTTGTATCGATGTATACTAATGTCCCGGTACAAGCAGCATTAGAAAGTGTGAAGCGTTGTTTAACAGAGTTCCCAGAGATAATAGAAGGTAGTAAAATGATGTTAAGTAGTATTATGGAAATTTTAAATATTTGTTTGTCCTCCACCTACTTTAAGTTCAGAAATGAATTTTATAAACAAGTTAAAGGTGTCCCTATGGGACAACCACTATCAGTCCCGGTTGCTAATATTTTTATGCACTATTTTGAAAAAAAATCTGTTGTTAAAATCTCCTCTTAAGCCAAACTTGTATGTAAGATTCCTGGATGATATGTTTATAATTTGGAATCATGGGGATAATGAGTTAAATAAATTCCTCGAATTAGCCAACCAATTAGGTGAATTAAAGTTTACATTGGAAAAAGAGAATAATGATGAATTACCCTTTTTGGATGTGAAAATAAAACGGAATGGTTCCAGATTGGAAAGAGATATTTTTAGAAAAGAGACTTATTCAGGACTACTTCTTAATTTCTTATCAAATCACCCATATGGAATGAAAATAGGCATTCTTAAATCCATGATATTAAGAAGTCTTAGAATAGTGGATATAGAAAATAGAGATAAGGAAATGAGGAGATTAAAAGAAATATTCAAACTAAATAGCTATCCGTCAAGTATAATAGATAGATTAATAGATGAGATGTTACAGAGATTTAACAATAATATAATAAACAAAGAAAGAAAAGAAAACGGGACCGGATAAGTACAAAATTATGGTATTACCTGATTCTAAATTGAGCAGGAAAATTAGAATAATAGTAGCTAAATACAATATTAAAACAGTTTTAAGACAATCGCTTACTATAGGCAATAAACTACCTAACCAAAAAGAAAGAGTAGAACCCCTCGAGACATCAGGAGTATATGCGATACCTTGCAAAGAATGTAATCTCAGGTATATAGGCGAAACCATGCGACCTATAAAGGTTCGTAGAGGTGAACATAAGACAGCCTGCAAATATGGACACATTCAAAGATCAGACCTAGCTAGGCATTCGAAGGAAACGGGTCATGAAATAGACTGGGAAGGATGTAAACGCATCGCGTTATGCAACCGCAACAGATTAACTAGATTAATTAGAGAGTCAATTGAAATAAAATCAGGAAAAGGTGTAATGAATGTAACATCGGTAGAAAAATCATTGGGCCCATTATTTAATGAAGCATTTTCTATGGTCAGAAAACGTGAGGCCGCGGAACATGAATTAAGTGGGAACCTAAGTAAAAAACCTCGCTTATAGAAAACTGGTTGCGAAGGATCTGTACCAATATCAATTTCCTATGTACTTATTTTTCTCAATAAAAATGTTCCAAAAGACGGTATACCGATTTAGCAAGGGTTAGTAGATAGAACATTAGATAAGACACATTTGACTTACATTGTCGCTTATATTTTCTATATTTATGTAAGGTAGGAATATCTTAATAAATGTATAACACGTTAGTCATAGAGAAGATATTCATGGTTATTAGCTACCATGTATCCTTTTAAGAGGAAACCAAAATGAGCGATAGACGGATATATGGATAGCTTCCAGGCGGTATTTGATAGGTTTATTCCTTATACATATAATATATATATATATATATATATATATATATATATATGACTCACACTGTTGCTTATATTTATATATATATGTTTTTATACATATTTATATGTATTTTATATATTTATATAAGGTGTGAATAAATAAATATACAATTTGATTAATTGGTAAATAAAAACAGTAAGAAAAGAATAAAATAATAATTTGAAATATGCAAACGTATATATATATATATATATATATATATATATATATATATATATATATATATAAATATATATAGGATTAGGGATGTTGGTCTCATACTGTTGCTTATATTCATATATATGTTTTTATACATATTGACATGTATTTTATATATTGATATAAGGTGTGACTAACGTAATAAATAAATATAAAGTAAGAATAGAAATTATTCATATTTAATAAATTATCAATGGTCCTTTTTCTCTCTCTCTCTCTATTTATATATATATATATATATATAAAGGTTTTACGATATTATATTTAGATATATATGTAATGAAGTATTTTAGTCATATCAGCAAATATTCTTATGCAATTATTTCCAATAGTTGATTAACTTCGCATTGTGCTTACGATTAGTTTTTTTGAAATACGTTAGTTGTCCAGACTATCTCTATCTTTCTCTCTTTAATCGTTCACCTAAGCGTCGATATAACATTCACTCTCCATCCATCTACGTTACTTGCTGCTCCATATTTGAACTAGTTTGTTGCTATGTGCGCAATACCTCACACACCATTATATACATTAGAGTTCCCGGCTTTAAATAAAATACAGTATATGATAGTCAAGGTTTTAGTTTTAGCATTTTTAAATTTTGATTACCGTGACATAGTAGCAATACAGTTATAAAAAATAACAAAAGGTTCGATACTGTCTCTCTCCCCTAAAATATTCTGCATACGAGATGAGATGAGGTATAGGTGAGGTAATGATTGGTCTGCTAATTATAAAATAGTTATATATTGAGTTTAGTTACCTCGAGACAAATTCTATGATTAAAAGTAGTGTTGAGTCAAACATATATAAATAGGAATGGTTTCGGAACGAGGTTGCCACATTTGCTTAAATCTGCTATTGTGATCAGTGTTGTGTTGCCTGATGATGGTGCTGGAAAGTAGGCACCGAAACGTCGCCAGTAAACAAAGATGTGATAGAACCGCATTTCCAATTGAAGTAAAAATGAGTCAACCCGATCAAAGACAAAACAAAATTGGAAATAGTGACAAATCGGATCTTTGTGTAACTGCCCGTGTACAGCCATTACCCGCGTACGCAAAACGCGGCATTGATAATTTTCAGCATTAATGTATTTCACACACAAGCCAATCGGAAAAATAAGCTTTCTGGTAGATTTGTCGAAGCAGCGGCATGCTACTTTAAAACAAATCTTCGTTTGCTATACGGTATTGCTCAAATTTGAAAAAAAATATTTAACATTTCATCGCTGATAAAACTAGTGCCTAAGTTTATTTCTAGCTTAATTTTAATACACATACGTTTAATTGTTCTAAATTAATTTACTCTTCCCATTTTTGTTTTTTCATATCCGGTTGTTTTCGTGTACCTTTAAAAAGTGCTTATAAATTAGAAGCAAATTCTAAATTACAATCGTCTGTCTAATACAATTGGGGAGGAAAATACCAAAGAATTTTTGAATAAGCGCGTTTCATTGTAATGCATTTTATAAAAGTTTACGCGCTTTTTGATAGCAAAATATTTATAAGTGTATGTATTTAGAAATTATTTGTTAACTCGTTGGAAAGCCTATAATTTCTCTCCATATTTCATTTCTGGCCAATAAATGATAATAGCAATTTGTGTACAGTAATTTAGAATGAAGCAATGCCAAATTTGAACTTGTCTTTGTCTTTAATAAAAATTGAATTATGCAATTTTAATTTCAAACTAGGTTTCACTAATTTAGGAGTGCAATAAAAATGCTCATATTTAGTTATCTGAGATACCCAAGAAGGTGCCTGATATGTCCACTGAAAATTGCATGCATTGGTTAAACTGAATCAATAAATTACGCCTAAATGAAAAAATCAACCATTAAGCATTAAGAACTGTTTCTAATTTCGTCTTCAGTTGTAGTTATCCTCGTTGAGCTGGCGTAGATGTGAGAATAGTGACGTCAATCTTCTGTTCCGATGGTTCCAGCCTCTACGGGAAATGTTGCGAATTCTTATTAGTTATTAATTAGGGCAGAGCACCTGTCTAATAGATTACCTCTGGTCTCAGGTTCACGGATTTGTGTATTATATAAAGTGTGGGTGTATTCAATCATTTTTGCTCGTCATTCAATCATAAAAACAGTGAAAATTATGTTTTTGCTTCGTTTGTTTAATTCATCCACATATTCCTTCAGGTAGAATGGGTGAAAATCAACTACGCGTAGCGGGTTGGATACGCGCATTCCTTTTCGAACAGGCTAGGTTGTAAATAATTGAGCCCGGCTGCGGCAATTCTGACTTGTAGCAGGAAATTCACATTTAAATGTGAACGTACCATGTACACGAGTTCCGTAGGATACCTTGTTTATTGTTTAATTTTTATAAAAAATAAACAGAATTAGTATTTATTTAGGGAAAATTGTAATATTTAGCGTGTATAAATCGCGAAACCTTTTGTGAGTATTATTTAAAATTGCTATTATCTCTCCTTGATACATCTCCTGGCATCCACATGATTAACTAAATGGGATCCTGTCTGATCCCGTCTAATTTCTTCTTTTATTTATTTTCAGCAATCGTACAATTGTTCGAAGTTTACTTTTGAGTGAGTATGGGTGTGCTACTGTATATGACCAGCTGTGATTTGCACTGTGTAACTAATTGATGCTCTAAATTTTTTTCCACATGTATCGATGGGTTGAGATTTGACCATTGAAGTACCATTTTTAATTATTACATGCACGCATATTTTTTGTGTCAGGTCATATTTTAAATGAGTTCAGTTCTGCCCTTCAGGTAAAAACGCATGTTTATATATATATATATATATATATATGCAATTATAAACTTAATATAAAAAGTTAAATGGCTACGAGTTCTTCTAAAACTCAACTGTACATCTGGTTGATTAAATTGCAATTTTTTAGGAAAACAAAAATGATAAAATTGGATTAAACGCATACATTATAACAAAAGCTGTAGGAAGCGGAAAATTTAAATGCTGAAACACACACAAACAATTTATCGGTATATATTCATTTCATGAAAGAACTTATTTTGTCTATTTAGTTGAGTATAAATGATGTTGTATACAACGGTCACGGCTGTGCGTAAATATTTTTGTTTCTTTCTTTGAAGAACACCTATAAATCAATTTTATTTGCCGTGTCATTTTTTTAGACTGTGTTCATCAATCGTGGAAACGGTCTTCCCTATGCCACCTGTGTTTTGTAAAAAATTTCCTTCAATTCGCGTCTTTCGTAATCCGTTTGTCCGGTTATATAACGCATTGAGCAGCTATGACATAATTTAAAATAAATAATATTGGACTGTTTGATTGCATGGAGTTTATCCTTTGCATTCATGTTAAACAAACGTATTTTCCTTAAAAAGCAACCATAAATTGTGCATGAGTCAGCGGAAATTTCACTCCGTTGTAGATATTCGAAAATATTTAGGTTGGTACGTTCCATTTGATAGTTATTCTGACATATACTGACAAATGTTTGGGCACGGTTCTATGATTGCTTCATCAAACATTTCTTGGGACACGATTTATTATAAAGCTTCGTTTAGCCCCGCCATTTCTTAATATAAAAATTCATCAGAACAGATTTTCTTGATGTTGCAGGATAGTAGGTTTATCAAATTTCCCCTTTTGGAAAATTGGAACAGCCCCGTAATAATGGATGTACTGTCCATTCCATGTCTGCCTTTTATTTATATTTCGTTTTAGACTGACATTTTCCTGTGTCAAGAGCAATTCCGCAAAGAATGACTGCGTTAGACGGAGAGTTTTCATGCTCGAACATAAACTGAAAGTGATGGTCCACACTATTAACATCTTTAAACATGCCATTAATTTCGACAGCTTCATTTACGCTTGTGAAGTTGACATCAACTTACCTCAGATGTGTGTGGCACTGTTGTTAATTAATTGTATATATATATATATATATATATATATATATATATATATATATATATATATATATGGAAGGCAAAATTAAATATGTGGTTCTCAACTCTATCAGCCTCGCATACATTATACTCAACGAGAAATGTCGGCTGAACAATTTCTTTGCAGTCACGAACATTAGCTGTTTTGCAGCTTTCGACACATATCTATAGATAATACAATTAAACAATCAATGATTGCGCGGGTGGTGGTAACTATTCTTTAAATCAAGTTTGCGAGCTGGAAGTAAACGCCAACGTCTCTGTGTTAAACCAGTCGTCCAAAAACATAGCGTTACTGTCGCCAGGTTCACACAATCACGACTTTTGTCCTTCCATGACCATGACCAGAGTACGGTGGCAAACCGATTCGCGTGGATCTAACTGAAATGCATATTTAAGGGAAGCATAAATAGATATGCGGTTCTTACCGCTAGTAGTCTCGTTTACATTGTACTGGACTGGTAGCTGCATAATTTATTCATATATATATATATATATATATATATATATATATATATATATATATATATATATATATATATAGGTAATATAATTAAACTATTATGAATTACCTAATAGAGAGCCCATCGCCATTCCACTGACTTGCGTGAAATTTTGACCTTTGAATTTGAAATGGTGATTTTTAATGCACATATACGAGAGAATCTTAAGATCATTTATGGGTATGCGTAATGATTAGAGGTTTCTGTCGAAGAAAGCATGTAGAACTTTGACGCTTTTATCAACTGTGACACCTGTAAATGGATTTCCGACATCGAATGAAATCAACGTTTTAATCAATAAATTGTTCGATTTTTTTCAGTAACAAAGTCAAAAGTATTTTAAACGCAATTATATTATATTTCCTTTCGTATTGGTTTCAGTATTGCTTTTAATCTTACGCCAGTTTGTGCTGGGGTGTGCTGATCGATATTGGTAGGAAATTGCTCAATCCATTTACCCTGTGAACACACATTTACATATATTATAGTCCTCCGCCACAAACAGAGTATAACTTTTATTTCATTAATTTCATGATGTCATGTTTAACGCAAAATGTGATAAATGATTTCGTTCAAGGCCAGAGTGTATGGATTTGCTGGAATGACAAGTACTAAGCAATAGTTGTAATTCTTAAAGTTGGTGAACTTTAACAGACATTTAAATCCATCGTGTTGGTACCATGTACCGACTATGCAAGCATAGAGTAGGTTCCATGTACCTCTTTTCAAACCTAAGTAGCGTTAAAATACTGTGGACTGACAATAAATAGCCATGTTGTTAATACCCTCAGACGCTGTATATATATATATATATATATATATATATGTATATATATATATAACTTAATTTTTATTCAGAAACACACATGTGTCAATATAAGAAAAACCAAATTTTAAATATAACACATTAGCTTAATAAAATGACTTACTCGGTAAATAGACATATACTTATTAATTATGACAGAATTAACAACAAAACAAGAAATAATATAATTCATATTGATGATATTAATAAAAACATTAATAATACTAATATTTAAAAAACAACATTAATACAAATAATAATAAAAATACTAATGATAAAACTAATAACACTAATATCAACAACAACACCAGCAACAATAATAAAAATATTTATAATAATAATAATTTAAAAATATTAAAGATATAATATCAAATAAAATTATATTAAAAATAATAATATTAATAATTTTATTAGCATTAATTTAAAAAAACTATTTATGAATTGATTTCGATTTAAAAATATAATAAAACGCTAGTTGTGAAGATTTTATGGAAAATATTAAATTGTGGTAACTTTTTTGATTACTTGTTACCATTTAGATCTTCTTGCAAGAGTAAAGTTGTTTTACTTAAATTTAGATCATAATAATGTTGATGTTTGCCAAAATTTGCAAATATATTATTGTTCCTATCATTGTTACGTCTATTCTATTTATTCTTATCTGAGAAACATTAACAATTCGAAGTTTAAAATTTGTAAAATACGAGATTTCCTTCAAGGTAGAAGTTAGTTTCTACCATTATTTATTTGGCCGAAATGTGCAAGTCTTTTCAGGTGCTGCCTTAATTTTATTCTTGATTTTTTAATTTTCAATTTCCTATCTTCATATGACTAAAACGCGCATACTTTAATGTTGAATAATGCTTTTTCAAGTGTATATTCTGCAAATTATTCACACTAACACAGTAATGATTCCAGTTCTTTTCTTTCTTCAACAAAATATTTCGACTGCAGTCATCGGCAGCCTACTTCAGTTGTTGCAACCTCAGTAGTTTTACAAAAAAAACTAATAAAACAAGTTCGATAGTTCTTCTGGCCATATCAATATTTTGTTGAAGACAGAAAACGACTGGAATCATTAATGCGTTAGTCAAAACGCCAATCAGGTAATTTCGATTAATCCAGTTTCGCAATCTTTTGTTGTTTAAAAAACTCATAGCTGGGTGGAATCAATTTTTTACTAACAATAAAATGTCATTTAATGTTGCGAATTAAAATTTGTATATCAACAAAGTGAATTGTCAATTATCTAGATTGCAAACTTTTAGATTCCAAACAATTGAAAAATGTCTGATCGCCTCTGCTGCGCATTAAAGAGAATTTTCATTTGCATTAGCATGTTTGCAGATTTTATCTTAATAGCAAGATTATGTTTTGCTTTGTAGCTATAAATTGCGGTAATTATTGCATTTTGTATGTGCAAATTACATTAAACCATTAAACAGAGGATTAACATTTCAAATTTTGTGCAAAAACAGACGAATTATCGCATGGCTTATAAATTTATGCGAAAAAAGTTCATTAGTCACATAAATTATAGAATCCATAGCGCAAGTATGAATAGATAGCGGCTCAGGTATATGCAACTCCAGAAATGACGTTATAATTGATTAGCACCCAAAGCAGTTACGTTGTTATAATATTTATAAAAAAGAATAAAATGTGATAACTTAATGAAAATTAATCAGAAAAAGACCAAAACCGTTTCTTTTGAAAATGTCTGAAGAATCATATACAAGATAATTTTAGCCAAAGATTTACCAATGAAGAATAGAGAAATTTCCACCAAAACTGAAGACAGGTTTTATAAGAAACGCAATCGATCTGATGTTTATGCCTGGCGAAATTTGAAAATGAAATCGATTTATGAAATCAACTCGTTACGACATTCTTTGTAGGAAGTGAAATCATCAAAAGAAATTTGTACATGACTTCAATACAAACGAGTGACTTGTATTCTGTGTGTGTGTGTGTTTGCAGCAACATCAATTGATGCGATTTGACCATTATGTTGTGATCAATAAAGCGCTAATACAGCCAAATTAATGGAAGATGAACGATAGTTTTGAAATAATATCAGAAAAAGTAAAAAGTGTTTTCATTTCACGAAAAAAATAAAAGATGATTTTTCAATGTTTGACAATTTGAAAACTTTAATTTCCTTAACTTTTCCGATTTATTGACCACCACTCATAATATCTTCTCGTTCTGTTGATTTTGCTCCATATCAACTTGCATGCCTACATTCAGGTCTCTTGTCGGCTACCTTAGATTCAATATTAATAAAGAAGTATTCACCGAACTTCTCGACAAGGCACTTTTTGCCTCATAAATCCTGTCGGTGTTTGCCTGTTCCAGCTATTTCTTAATAATTTTAGGAGCGTTTTCGGGATACTTGGGAGGAAATCTAAATTTGCGACATAATAAAAGGCAAACACGGCCGAAATTGGCTTATAAACTCCGATCGGAAATACGTTAAGCTCCATTGCACCGCTGACTTCGCATAAAAATTTATTTAATAACATGCCAAAACACACCAGCTTCACGGGTATTTAGGACTAGTGCGCTAAGTTAATCTACCTATTTTGTTCTGGCCAGTGCACGCCAGAATACACAAGGCAAAGTATTATCCGTCATTTTCTGGCCCACGAAAGTCGATTACTTTCATGGACAGTTATAAATAAATATTGAGAAATGAAATTACCCTAATCGTGTTATTTACTCTTTGTGCGTATTCATATTTAACAAAAATGCTTAACTAATGTCCCGTTAACGAATAAAGCAAAAACACGAAAGAAGAGTATTCCATACCTCCGGGATTGTCGTTGATAAAAAAATTAACTACGTAGTATTTTTTTTGAAAATGAGTGTTACCTAATATTGTAAATAAATGTTCTGTTGCAGAATAATTATTTTAAAAGATTCTGCACAAAGTAAGTTGCAAGTCCATTCAAGCCTATTGAGGTGTAGTTAAAATGTTCAGCTTTAAAAATTATTCTGAATTTTGGAAGCATCAATCGTTTAATTGTGATATAAACAAAGAAGTGAGTTTGAGCATGTGAATATTTTTTTTTATAAATGTAATAGGATGAATTGAGCACGGTATCAATTAATAAGAATAACCAATACATAAAAATGCATTTTCCCGTTGTGTCTTTTGCCATTTAAAATGCCAGAAATTAACACCAATTCCAATTTTTAGCCAGCCTGAGTCAACTTTCTGCCTACCAACCACCAAACAGCGAATTTTATGGTTTTTGTCGCAAAGACCTAACGATAACGCATTTCTAAATTAAGCTCGGTTTATCCAACAAAATGTCCTCTTATGAAGAACCAAAAGGATATTTTATGTAAGTATTGTCATAAATTGTCGCCTTCGGTTCCTCATCATGAGGAGCTGACACTGTACCTCAGCTGGAGCACATTTTTTATCAACTTCGAATGAGTACAACACAGCAGGCTACACTAGGTTTGTCAATAAATGGGGTAAAAGTTAAATAAAGTGTCTTCAATAAATCCTACTTTTGACGAAACCACACTATTTTTAGACTTCACAGAGAAGAAAAATATTTCATACAGTCAAGGTGCTTCAAAATCTCAATTTGAATTATTTTATTGCAAAAAACTCTATTTTGCTTCAATTTTTTTAGGTTAGCGATTTTTCAGCATCGATATTTTCTCATGTTACATAATAGTAAAATATCTAATTGTGAGAGATACTCCATCCTATGCTGAAGATTGGTCCATTTACATTGTTTAAGTATGAGCATCTTTGCGTTTTCTCCTAGAATGACACCGATTAACTTGATACTGGGATCGCCATTCGTAAAATATATAATTAACTTTAGCAATCATTATTTGCTCAGGTGGTGAAAGCATTTTTTATATCCCGGTTTATGAAAATAAAACACACTCTCGTTTTACTTTTTTCAGTCATTTACCTTATGCGGAAGATACTGCATGTTCATCAGTTAAGCTTTTAGAAAATCGTTTAACCGTGATTAAGTCGCCGTGAATTAATTGCAATTTAAATCTGAAATGCGGTGCTCAGTTGCATTGAGCTTTACTGGAATAGCAGCTAGTATATGTTTAATAATAAAAATAATCTAAACTATACCGATATCGTTTGAATTCGTGCTCAGTGCGAGCTTCAAATGTTGAATAACCGCGATTTACTTTCGCGGGTTGTCATTTTACACTATCAGTATCGCAAAGACCTGATCGATCTCCATTTCCAAGTACACGTTGAGTTTTTCTTCTTATTTGTTGGGTGTGGATTCGTACCTTTCTTTTAAAGACTTCAAAATCATTCACATTAACCTCTGAAAATCAGGTATGATCTAGACTGTTGACTGTTTACGTTTCGGAACGATATTTCCGGTACCACCCTCAGGCCTCTAATCACACATTCACATACCAAATTTGATTAAATCTGTTATCGTGAGCATTGTAAACCAACACTAAATCAAATGATGTACCTGGAAAACTTAAACTAGGTCAGTTATTGTAACCCACCGTAATTTTGCTGTTTAAAAAAATAAATAAAAAAGTTAAGTGTATTTCTCGGGATCACAATATTGCATTAAATATTCATTATTGCCAATTGCGCGACATTCAATCAATAAAGATAATGCAAGTCGTGAATATATCATATGATTTTTAAGATTTTGAACAGGAACTGTTCACTTTACATTTTAGTAATGTTAAATGTATAAAAGAATTACATTATTCATAGCTACATTGAGAACTAATTCTTCAATAGGTATTGCGGGTAACCATTCACGCTATCATTATTTAAAATAATTTTGCGCCATTAAAGTAAGCAACAATCCCATTTTATTTAACCAGTCGTCGAAAAACATATCAAAACTACCGCCAGTCGCATAGAAATTGTGCTGCCGACATTTACCGAACGGTATGCGAAGAACCACAAGGTGAGCACAAATCTGGTACAAGCTTTCCCATATATATATATATATATATATATATATACTCCTCATAACCTTATATATGATTATGATTTGATCTTCGCTAATCCTTTTGTTGTCGTACTCTGATAATGATCATGGAAGATCGAAACACGTCAGTACGTGTGACTGACAGTAGTTCATATTAGCATGTACTAAAAACGTGCAATTTACATTCGAAGGGATATACTACCGTCAGATCAATGGTGTAGCTATGGGAAGTTGCATCGCACCCCTCCTGGCAGATTTATACATGTATCACCTGGAAAAAACGAGCCTAAAAGGTATAATTGACCAGTGCGCACTCTACAAAAGGTATGTAGATGATATCTTGTTGTTCATCTCAAAAGCAGCAGACCCTACCGAAATCCTCAAACAAGCAAATGGAGTCGATCCAGACATCAAATTCACTCTCGAGGTAGAGAAAGACGACAGTTTTCCCTTCCTTGACATCAAACTCACTCGAGAAGCAAACGGAGATTTGACACTGGCCATACATAGAAAATCCACTTTCACCGGACAATACATTCAGTACAACAGCAGTGTGCCAAAATCCCACAAAAGAAACTTAGTAAACAACCTAGCAAACAGAATCAGGAAGATCTGCTCTGAACACAAGATTGAGGAAGAACTGGGCTACCTCAGGAAAATTTTGCTAATGAACAACTACCCAGAGCGTTTCATTGATGTCAACATCAGACCACGGCAGATTCGTACTAGAGAGGATACCGGCAAGCAGGTTTTCCTAAACTTACCATTTAGAGGCGACGTACCAGCCTCAATAATTGCACGGCGGCTGAATAGAATAACTAAGAGAACTTTCCCAGTGTTAAAGTTAATATGAAATTTAGTACACAGAGAATCATGAGGTTGGATGCCAAAGATCAATTGCCAATTCTCTCCAAATCAATCATAGTCTACAAATTCTCATGTATGTGCGGTAGCACATATATCAGACGTACGAAGAAGCAATTGATAAGCAGAATCCAGCAACATTTGCCACAGAAATTGATTAACAAAGGCTTGCCACCGTCAGGAAAGTCAGCTATTTCCGATCATATATTGGCAACGGGGCACCCTGTCAATTCGACCAATTTCACAATTCTTCATAAAGCAAAATCATAAAAATTATTATTTATCTACGAAGCCCTTTACATAAACCAACAAGCACCTGACCTTAATATTCAAAAGTTTCATCAAAATGATATTCTTATCGACTGGCCAAGAATAACAAAATTCAACAACAATCTACTAGTATCCAGCGAAGAACAAACAGGCCCTCGATTAGAATCAACAAACGTACAATCGGATTGGCAACAAACTGAAGTGGAAATAACAGAGGCGCATACGATAACAGAAGTCTCCAAACAATGTGAGCGTATTTTGAAGTTAATATTTTGCGGTGTGTCAGCATTAAGGTTCTCAATGCCGCGTTTTGCGTACGCGGGTAATAGCTGTACACGGGCAGTTACACAAAGATCCAATTTTTCACAATTTCCAATTTTGTTTTGTCTTTGATCGGGTTGACTTGTTTTTACTTCAACTGGAAATGCGGTTCTATCACATCTTTGTTTACTGGCGACGTTTCAGTGCCTACTTTCCAGCACCATCATCAGGCAACACAACACTGATCACAATAGCAGATTTAAGCAAATGTGGTAACCTCGTTCCAAAATCATTCTATTTATATATATTTGACTCAACACTATTTTAATCATAGAATTTGTCTCAGTAACTAAACTCAATATATAACTATTTATAATTAGCAGACCAATCATTACCCGCGTACGCAAAACGCGGCATTGAGAATGTGAGCGTTTAACACTGCAATCAACACTGGCGTTGTTACCACGTGAAAACTTTGCGCAACGAGGTGAAACGATCAACTATACTGGGAAAAATAGCACTTGTATATGTAACAGTGAACAATGCGCACAAATGGTTAATTCTCAAGCTATCAAAACAATAATGACAAGATCTCAGACATCACTTCGCAATACTGCGAGAATGACCTTTACATGCAAGTACGCATACACACAAACACAAAGGCATACACACTCACCAACTAGTCAAAACAAGAAACAGCAGTAAAAACGAGTCAGATTTGTTACCACTAGCATAATCAATTGAAAACCCAAAATGTATAAATATGTATGATTGTATAAGAGATGATTAGTATTCACGAAATAAATGGCCTTTATCCACTTCGTTATTTGTGTTTTCCTAATTATAAGAATATATATATATATATATATATATATATATATATATATATATATATATATATATATATATATAGGGAGTAGGATTTGAATTCACTTTTGTCGAAGACATTACATAAGGTAAGATTCACTACTGCAAGTTTACAAATTCGTATATGAGATTATATCTTCCGGTTTTTCCTTATGATCCACCCAACCATATAGTGGCTAATGGACGTAATATCGGCTCATAAGGATTATTCGGCTGTAAGCACAAAACGAATGTGCTCTAAATTATCCGTTCAGTTTAGGCTGACATTGATTTATTCTTCTGGTCATATTTACATTACTACTTTGCCAGAGAAAAGTCAGAAAATCGATAGTCATTTTTCCATTTCCATTTAAAATGTGGTGCTCAGACCTGCAATAAGGAACCAATATTTGAATTTTCACCGCAAGCATAAGCAAAGCCGTTATTATTAAAAAAACTACGACTCAATAACTTAGAAATGTGAAAGCAATAATTTAATAATTTAAGAAATTAAGTGTTCACTTATTATGTGACCGATAATATAATTCACTGATATTAAAAGTTCGGTTGGCTCCATTTTGGCTATCGTGTTCTAATCATGAAGATCAAAGGTCAAAACACGTCAGTTTGAGTAAGTTAGAGTTTTTCAATTCCACAGACTTTATTTATTTGATTAAATAATGACCCAGGCTTCAAAGGGCCTTTCGAAGTCCGATGTCATCACGCATAATTTTCACGAATAATTTGTTTAGAGAAAAACGAATTTCATACTGAATTTTACTCTACCCTTTAATTTATTTCTCAGCTGAAGTCAATATAAATATTAATTCATAATTATTTTATACCTTTTATAAACTTCTACGTGTTTATACTCATTTTATTGTTCAGTAAAAATCATTCGGGACATTTTCGTTTTTCTGTAATTAAATAAAACGATTACGATATGTTCAATTTCATTGAATTATTAAAAAAATATGATTTATGTAGTTTTATATTAAGTTTCCTACTGTCGTAATTAAATTAATGAATTTATTGTTTAACAGAAAAGAATTTTGCGCTATATAGGATGAATTGAAATATTGTATTAATTGCAATCATTCAAATGTTTTCTAATCGTAGACTTTGCAATGTGGCAGAAACTTTCATCTTAACGATCTCTCGTTACAGCCAGTGATTTTGACATCTTTAACGTTGTAAACGCTTCTCACAGGAATTCATAATTATGTTCAACTTTTATGTGACTTTTTGACTTCACCAATAATAGTTTGGTACTTTATGCAGATTCTCTTAGAATTTAAAATGATAATGTCGTCAAGCCTAGAATTAAATATTAGATAATATTCTTTCTAAGTTCTGTAATCCGTCAGAAGTCATTTTGCTCAACACAAATGCTTCATTATTAATAAATTATATATTTCATTTTGCTCATATAAAGCGCGTCCATTTAGTATAACGAAATAAAAATATTTATTATTATATATTCATTTCTGCGGCTCGATTGCTGCTTCCACCATTGTCCGGCCTGCTTCATCTAATACGGACACTTCTGCGAGCACTTGCTGTTGTATCAGGTCAACCTTACATAAGACTTATTATTATAATCAAGGTTGCGGTCTTGATATAAAAACCTGACCCATTAATTACTTACATATGTTAGTATAAACTAAGAATTGTATAGTGTAGAAAAGGCAATTCATCCAGTAGACCGGTTTCGTCCTTATTGGGAACTCATCAAGTACTGGCCAGAATTTGCCGCGGACAGGATACGAACCTGGGCACGTCTGCTTCGGGATCTGGTGCTCTAACCACTGAGCTATCCTGCCGCACACTACACTACACACAATTTTCAGTTATATACTAACTAATGTAACTTGGTTAGTCAATTTTCCTTTAGGTGGAGCTCATATGGCATCCATTTAGACCCAAAGTTCCAACTAACCATGCCCAATCTGTCATTACTGAACAGACACCACATTACATGGGGAAATGGTATTGAAATGAACATTTATATAATTAAACGAACATTGGTTGCGCGGGTGGTGATAACAATTATTATAATCAAGGTTGCGGTCTTGATATAAAAACCTGATCCATTAATTACTTACATATATCAGTATAAACTAAGAATTGTATAGTGTAGAAAAAGGCAATTCATCCAGTAGACCGGTTTCGTCCTTATTGGGAACTCATCATGTACTGGCCAGAATTTGCCGTGGACAGGATACGAACCTGGGCACGTCTGCTTCGGAATCTGGTGCTCTAACCACTGAGCTATCCAGCCGCACACTACACTACACACAATTTTCAGTTATATACTAACTAATGTAACTTGGTTAGTCAATTTTTCCTTTAGGTGGAGCTCATATGGCATCCATTTAGACCCAAAGTTCCAACTAACCATGCCCAATCTGTCATTACTGAACACACACCACATTACATGGGGAAATGGTATTGAAATGAACATTTATATAATTAAACGAACATTGGTTGCGCGGTGGTGATAACAATTATTATAATCAAGGTTGCGGTCTTGATATAAACACCTGACCCATTAATTACATGCATATGTCAGTATAAACTAAGAATTGTATAGTGTAGAAAAGGCAATTCATCCAGTAGACACCGGTTTCGTCCTTATTGGGAACTCATCAAGTACTGGCCAGAATTTGCCGCGGACAGGATACGAACCTGGGTACGTCTGCTTCGGAATCTGGTGCTCTAACCACTGAGCTATCCTGCCGCACACTACACTACACACAATTTTCAGTTATATACTAACTAACGTAACTTGGTTAGTCAATTTTTCCTTTAGGTGGAGCTCATATGGCATCCATTTAGACCCAAAGTTCCAACCAACCATGCCCAATCTGTCATTACTGAACAGACACCACATTACATGGGGAAATGGTATTGAAATGAACATTTATATAATTAAACGAACATTGGTTGCGCGGGTGGTGGTAACAATTATTATAATCAAGGTTGCTGTCTTGATATAAACACCTGACCCATTAATTACTTACATATGTCAGTATAAACTAAGAATTGTATAGTGTAGAAAAGGCAATTCATCCAGTAGACCAACCAATGTTCGTTTAATTATATAAATGTTCATTTCAATACCACTTCCCCTTGTAATGTGGTGTCTGTTCGGTAATGACAGATTGGGCATGGTTAGTTGGAACTTTGGGTCTAAATGGATGCCATATGAGCTCCACCTAAAGGAAAAATTGACTAACCAAGTGACAATAGTTAGTATATAACAGAAAATTGTGTGTAGTGTAGTGTGCGGCAGGGTAGCTCAGTGGTTAGAGCACCAGATTCCGAAGCAGACGTGCCCAGGTTCGTATCCTGTCCGCGGCAAATTCTGGCCAGTACTTGATGAGTTCCCAATAAGGACGAAACCGGTCTACTGAATGAATTGCCTTTTCTACACCATACAATTCTTAGTATATACCGACATATGTAAGTAATTAATGGGTCAGGTGTTTATATCAAGACCGCAACCTTGATTATAATAATTGTAATCACCACCCGCGGAACCAATGTTCGTTTAATTATATAAATGTTCATTTCAATACCACTTCCCCATGTAATGTGGTGTCTGTTCAGTAATGACAGATTGGGCATGGTTAGTTGGAACTTTGGGTCTAAATGGATGCCATATGAACTCCACCTAAAGGGAAAATTGACTAACCAAGTTACATTAGTTAGTATATAACTGGAAATTATGTGTAGTGTAGTGTGCGGCAGGATAGCTCAGTGGTTAGAGCACCAGATTCCGAAGCAGACGTGCCCAGGTTCGTATCCTGTCCGCGGCAAAATTTTGGACAGTACTTGATGAGTTCCCAATAAGGACGAAACCGGTCTACTGGATGAATTGCCTTTCTACACTATACAATTCATAGTTTATACTGACATATGTAAGTAATTAATGGGTCAGGTGTTTATATCATGACCGCAACCTTGATTATAATAATTGTTATCACCACCCGCGCAACCAATGTTCGTTTAATTATATAAACTTACATAAGACTATTGGAGCGTTCGCGGCTTCAAATGAGGTTACTGTTATAACTACCCCCCCTCCCTCAAGAGTCGGCCTTATCTTCCTACATAAACGATCATGTGCGACAGCTCTTGGTCCCTCGGGTATGTTAACGAAAACGATATTTTGGTCTGCGTTCACACTTTACACACAATACGAATCAGTATTGACAGCCTGTAGTGTAATGGATATGACTTACGCTACCATATCATAGTCGCCGAACCTTAGGTAAGTGCATGTATGTCAATGACATAGGTTTAAATTCTGATTACGGTCCAAAAAAACTCGTCGATTCGAATGAAAAAACCGGCCAATGTTCGTCTGCTGTCTCTTGGGTGCGGTCGCCGCTACTGAATTCATAGATATTGGTTGGGTTGTTTATGCGGATTCCCTCAGTATTTATAATGGTGGTGCCGTCCAGCCTAAAATTTATTTTCTCTTATTCCGCAAACAGAGTGCTAATTTGGGCAGACAATAATCCTTCTAAGTTTTCCAATCCGTCAGATGTCATTTATTTTTAATGTATTATTTTTTGAAGTTTGTTCGTATAAAGCGCGTCCATTTAGTAAAACAAAATAAACTATTTATTTAATTATTCACTTATGTGGCCCGAATGCTGAATCCAATACTGTGCTGCCTGCATTAAATAGGAGCATTGGAACGTTCTCGGCCACAAATATGGCTACTGATACAGGACTATAAGGCGATTTTAGTAATTAACGGGTTTTAAAAGTGCAAAAGAGCTACATGATTACTAACAAGTGAGTAACGAATACCAACTTGCACCTTCCTTACGAAAGTATAGTGATCAGACAGAATTCCACTGCAAAATGTATTGACACAATTCCTCAAACCAGATTGCTATGAATTCGAAAGCTGTAAACATTCCACCATAATAGGGAACTTGCATGCGTGTGATCTGAATAATAACTTCAAACAATTGTTCAAAAGCGTTGAAATATTCATTCTTAACCCACACGGGACATGTACAATATACGAGTAAATCTAATTTCAAAACAAAAAATATTGTCTTCTTACCAGAATCCACTAATCTACGCATTTCGACGTTCCTTGAATGGTGCGTTTTGAATTAGCCTGCATTTGCCGGTGTGGACGTCCTTGTTTACTTTGAATTAAACACTTTAAACTCTAAAACAAATGATAACAATTAATTTGAACCGTTTCAAGATTATAATCCCATTATCATTTCAGTAAACTTAAACATTTATTAATTTCTCCTGTAACAAATAGACCTTTCACGATTAATTTTTTCCTACAAAGTGAATTCCTTCATCATTATGACAAGTATTCATTTATACTGGCATGCAAAACGCTTGATTGGTTGAAAGTGAATTAAAAATTTTGTGTTATGCAACTGCAGTATAATTCTAAATTGCAATCTTTAATTAAAATTTGAAAATCCGTTGTGTCCGTAGAATATTTTTTTAAATTTTTGCAAGATCGTTCTTTGAATTAATACTTTTGAATCGATAAAATTTTTGGGTTGGTCCATAATTTACTGAAAACCATATCAATGTTCAAGATTTTAACGGGAACAAACGTGATGAAATTGCTTTTAGCGTGCAAACAACAAACCAAGTATAGCGTATTAACGTACCAACAATTATCGATTTATCCATGGCTTGCTAAAAATAAAGTATAAACACGAATAATTTATTCTAAATTGGTCGATTAGTTACGCCTCTAAAATTTAACAAAGCGTTAATTTGGAGGAAAATTCTGAATTGACCTAATGTCGATTTAATTAGTTATCTGCTCGCTCTAGCTTTGAAAATACTATATTAATATGATCATAAAGAACGCATCAATTGGTCGGAATTTAGTTTTTGAAAAATTGTTTTCAGCAACAACTTCTTCAAATAAACACGAAGATTATTTTATTTTTGGTAACAAGGCATTTCAATGTGATATAAAAATCTCAGAGCGTATTAAACTTTCAAAAAGTTGAATATATATATTTTTTGAAGTTTATGATATTAAATAAACTATTAATAAGATAGGTCTCAACCAAAGTCTGTGTTCTGTGAACGGTTTATAGAGGCCCTTTAGTTATGACCATAGGAAGCACCTGAGACGCCCGACTTGGATATACAATACGGCGGAATATTCACCAAGCAATGCAAAATTAAATTTCTTAGTACTTTCTCTTAAACTAACTTTCTTAAGTCCTTCGGTCTATTGCTCTTTATGCTCATACATACTGCTATTATCCATTAAATTAAAATGATATTTATTATAAACTATTTAGTACAACAAGTGCGTATGTTCACCATCTCATTGATTACCACGACTTTCTTTTCCTGAATTGAAAGTATTTAAAACAGAATATCCATGATTATTACCTGAAGCGAATTTGATATCCTTCCCTTAATATCAATAAGAATATTAATTTGTGTTCAATTAAAAGAAATCATTGTCAAAACCTCACTTCCTTAATTGTCATTCAGTAATTAGATAAACCTGGGCGAGGAACACACGGACTACATAACACGCAACTCGAATTCTCAAGAAGACTAAATAATAAAGTCAACAAAGACAAGTCATAATATTCGACAATTTAAACAAAGTCAACTCGAATATTATTTTGAAAAACATAACTTTCTTTATAAATCCAGCGGTAACATCAAATGTTACAAAATAAAATTTGATTTATTTTTCTATGGAGAGTAAATTAACGTCACAAATTATTTGACCTCCACAAATTAATATAAAATATTATTTTTTAGACAGTTATATATATAATGTATATTATTTATTATTTTTATTATATAATTTTATATTTGCGTTTATTTAGCGCAGCTCCGATGGTACAGTTTCTGAATAAAACAATTTAAATCAATGCCATCGTAGAAAAATTAATGAACGCGGCAATTTTGAATACTATTTCGGTGTTCCCAGTAAGGAAAAACTACATTTGTTTCCTTATGCAGTGGTTTGCTTATTTCGACAATATATCCAGATACAATTAACAAATTATTGATTGCGCAGGTGGTGATTACATTCAATCATATCAAGTTTGCGAGTTTGAGATAAACACGAGCTCCATTTTTTTCAAATAGGTCGCACAGCACAGAACATGTGCTTGTGACTGACAGCCGTTTTGGCTTGTTCTGCGCCTGGTGAGATACAATGTGTTTGTTTCTTGTCTAAAGCTGGAATAATATGTCAATATAATTATTTAAATACCTATTTATGTTGGAATCTTTACATAGCTTGGGATAGCATATGAAATCCCTATACTCCAGTAGCAGTACCAGTTACCGCAGCTGTGTACCAAAATGGCGATAATTAGGCTTTGGGTTTCCTAAAATCAAATCATGACAAAAACCTTAAATTCATTATAAACTTATATATATATAGAGATATATATATATATATATATATATATAGTATATATATATATATATATATATATATATATATACAGTCATTATAAACGCAATATTATTACATGAAGCAAAGACAATTCATCCATTATAACAGTTTTATCCTTACTCAAAATCCTTTTCAGAATTTGCCGCAAATGAAACAGAATACGGGGCACGTTTGCCTCAGAGTTTGCGACTTTAACAACTGCACTAAACGTGTAGCATGCATTACACCAGTTTAAGTCGTACGTAAGCTTATGTTTTTGGTTAGACTTTCCTTCGAGTTCATCCTACTTTGCGTCAATTAATAAGGGAAGTCCTAACCAATAACCCGCGATCATTCTTTATACAACATACACCATTCGACTTGGAAAAATTGTAATGTGTAAGTCTAATTACAAGATTTAATTTATAAGTAAGTATATATAAGATATTTTAAGTTCCGTCCAGTATTTTTTTCGAACAGGACTCGAATCGGCACATTATATATATGATGTTTACGTAATCAGTCTGTCTCTGATATTTAATATACATTTAGAACGGAAATGTGAAACATTATACCTCCTATATCGGATGACGTCTGGAAACAAATTATAGACAAATAATTTACTGCATTAATATTCATAAAATGTGAGAAATATGTCGAAAGAAATTCAAGACATTTCAACGACTCCTATTTCAGTATATTTTTTAATTCATGCATAAAGCTGTAATGCAATTTTTTAGCTCTAAATTCAACAAAATCGTGCTATACAATTTATGCGTAATCTTTAAGGTATTTATTTTATTCTGGCAACTCACTTGTCATTAAATGAAAGTGTCAACACTTCTTAAAGAAGCGGAGAACGTTTATTGCCCTATTGTACAGTAATAATCTTCTTGGACACTTTTTTAATGATCCGTTTTTTAAGCGAAGACGTAGCAGACAATCTTTGCGCAAACCTGGTGAAGAATGAAGCTACTTCTAACATTTAAGAGGCCATATAGCTGCATTGAATTTGATTACAAATTTTTTCTATCCTAACGACCACCTATTTGGTACCAGACAGACTTCGACCTGACACAAGCAACTTGAAAGAAAATTGATCATAATTGTTGTCATTACTGCCGAAGTCGTTGGTTCACTTAGACTGTGGCTAAAATAACGGCAAGACAATTATGTTCTCACTTGTGTGGCATTCCTCCATTTTTTCGATATATGTCTTAAATTATTCTCCATTTGTAGCATGTTCGGCATCCAAGCACTAGTTTCTGATGCACATGTAATATAATAAAAAAATATATTCCATGTTTTTAACTTTGACGTTGTTGAGTTATCATGGTTATCAGTGCCAAAGTCCTCCTCATATAATTGCTTTTGTTTATTTCGGTGTTCAATTCTCGCACATATGAATTTAGCTTCACTACTGCAGGTTTACATATTCGTATTGTACCATCCTATGTTCTCCCACTCCTCACCTAAAGGTATAATGGGTAAAGGGCGCAATACTAGCTCCTACTGATGATTCGCCAGTAAGCACGAAACAAAAATGCACGAAAGTGTACTTTCCGTTCATGTTGTATTTGATTTACTTTTCTGGTCATATCTGAGCTAATTTGTCTCTAGGTGCGCAACACCTATTACACAATCGAAACAAAAACCTGTTTTATTTTTATCTCATACAAAATAATGGAAAATGGGTCAACAATAACGTTGATTGGTACTAGCTAAAATACTTTTAGAGCCCGAAGAAAGATACCTCTCAACAAAATAATGGGTCATAGATATTTCGAAGTAACCCATCGTATGCATCAATTTGTTTAGGCTGTAATATATTCTGTCACGTTAAGCAACAATGCTTGCTTGATAGTTGTTCTACGAATACAGAAACAGCTATTATTTGGTATAACTTTTAAAGAATAATTTAAAATTACGCAGTAGCACTTTCGTTCCAACGTATTAATGGATAGATTAGAGTCCTGAAAACAATTTAATTTCGATCAACTAGAAAAAGAGTCCAATAAACCATGTTTACAAAAATCTAAAGATGTGCCCAAAATATTCAGTTATGAAAAAAAATGAAAAAAAACACAAGATTAAAATTTAAAAAAAATATTGATTGCGCGAGTGGTGGCAACATTATTGTGCTTAAATCAAGTTTGCGAGTTTGAAGGAAACACCAATCCCATTGTATTTAACCAGTCGTCGAACAACGAACGATAGTTAAACGAAGATCGGTTGCGCGGGCGGTGATAAGAATTATTATAATCAAGGTTGCGATCTTGATACAAGCACCTGACCTATTATTTACTTACATATGTCAGTATAAACTGAGAATTGTATAGTGTAGAAAAGACAATTCATTCAGTAGACCGGTTTCGTCCTTATTGGGAACTCATCACTTACTGTCCAGAATTTGCCGCGGACAGGGCTCGAACCTGGGCACGTCTACTTCGGAATCTGGTGCTCTAACCACTGAGTGTAGTGTATTGTGTGGCAGGGTGGTTCAGTGGTTAGAGCACCAGATTCCAAGCCCCGGTTCGAGCCATATCCGCGGCAAATTCTGGCCGGTAAATGATGAGTTCCTTAAAAGGACAAAACCGGTCTACTGGATGAACTACCTTTTCTACACAAGCAATACCAAGTTTTTCCTAGCAAAATGTAAGTACTTAATGGCTCATGTGCTTATATCAAGATCACAACCTTGATTATAATAACTAATAATTGTTTTTCTATGTTGTTCAACGATTGGTTAAATACAATGTGATTGACGTTTATTCAAACTCGCAAACTTGGTTTAAGCAGAGTATTGTATGGTGCTAGGAGACCCCCATCGCAATGCCAGTGTTCTAGCAAATTTTTTTTGCACAGCTCTGGACAACGTCGCTTTATTTATATCACTTCCAAATAGGGAGGCATGCTGACACACCTGGGCGTAACGTTAATTAATAAGCGCTTTGTTGGCATTTTGTAATTTTCACAGAACAACACAGTTTTAGTTATAACCTCAAGTACAACACCAATCTTTATTTGCAGCAACAAAGATGGTATCGAAAAGTGAGAATTCAATCTTTTACATCATCCGCCTAGATTTGATTAGTCTCAAGAACAATTCCAATTATATATAACTTAAGATGAAAATTATAATGGCATCCTATCTTTCACACTCAATACAGGAAGTTCACTGGTAAATTTTATAAACACCAAGACAGCTGCAAATAATGATAACGCCAAATCGGAACACAGTTTATTTCTTATGCGCTTCACTGCCTCTTCATCTTTGTATCGTACGTAAATAAACGTACGATAATTGTCAACAGTACGAAAAATCACTCGTTTTTATTATATCATTTGTTTAATAAATATCTCTAAACTGTGGCGGGTAATTGCTAATGATACGACTGCTACACATACCGTCCAGTCTATAAACGTTCTAACGTTGAAACACGCATTGCCCCATTAAACAATGTTTTAACTAAGAATTTCTGCAATTTCATTAATCAGTAGCTGTTCGTATGTAAACATTGCGCTGCCCATGTTTTCTTATGGTCAAGTGATCTACGCAATGTGCCAACACATCAAGTGAATCTGTAATGATATTTTATTCATTTACAATAAAAAAGCTAACATTCGTATACTATTCATTGAATTTATCTAGACGTTGATTGTTTAATAACAGATTTGCCCGTGTCGTACTACACGTAGTAGTAGTAGTTGTATTAATGGCACTATTACATCTAGTAGTAGTATTAGTTACACTAGTAGCAGAAGTGGTAGCAGTAGTAGCATTATCAGCAGCTACAACAGTAATAGTAGTAGTAGTGGTAGTAGAACTCGTATTAGTGGTACTGTAACGGCTCAGATTATTTCGCTGGCATATTGCCAAATTCAAATTCAAATTTCAATAAACTGTACCAATTAAAACAAGAAAAATTGCCCTTTACCAATGGCGTACGACTGCATATATATATATATATATATATATATATATATAAGCAGGATGAAATTACCATGTCACACACTTCTACATCTCTGCTTTGTTCGCTAGGTGTGATTTCTGTCGCTCTCTCCACTTGATTCTTCGCCTACGCCAGCTTCTGGACTTACGTTTGCCATGCAGTGTCATCTCGTCGCTTAGACTTCAGTCGCGCCAATACTCTTGTTTCGGCACAACTATTGATACCCAATCGATGATCCAGCACTCGGATTTCTACATGTGGCCGCCACCACGGTGTTGCTGCATATATTCAACAGGACAATTCTTAGCCTTAGAACAGCAACTCACATATACGACTTCGACAACTCTACATCTTCAGGTGCATCCATACACAGGAACACCAGCCAAACAACCGGATCATACAGCGAGTGTCTAGAAGTACTTCTAGATAGTGAAGCAAATTTAACTTTCACAGCCTTTGCCGGTGAACGCTTTTCTGGCCCTGTTAAAGGCCACCTAAAATAACTGTTCTCAGTCAATCCCTGTCTGTTCTTCTCCTTGAATCGTCGCACGGCATTTACTTGCAGTATTAGTAATAATAATTGGAGTAGGTGTATTATTATTAGTATTAGTAATATAAGTAATAATTTTAGTAGTAAAAGTAGTAGTGGAAGTAGTATTAATATTATTATTTGTAGAAGTAATATTGGTAAAATAATCGTATTAATAGAAGTAGCAGTACTATTAATAGTCATTGTTCTTATTTTTGTTGTAGCAGTAGTGCTATTACCGAGTTTATTATTATTGTTATTAACAATTTAATATTATAATGTATTAATATATTTTGTATTATCAATTTTATCATTATTATTATTTTAATCATTCTTATTAATATTAATACCATTATTAGTATTATTATCAAACTTTTTTGTATTAAAAGAAGTAATATTAATAATTGTAGTAGTAGTAGTAGTAGTAGCAGTAGTAGTAGTAAATATATTAATATTTCTTGAGCTGAAGAAAGTGAATTTGATAGAGAATGACTAGTTCCTGGTATTTCGCATATATTATTAAAATAGTACTTATCACAACTCATGCGATTACCTCTGATCTGCTTTAGTTACTTCTACTACAATTTAATTTGCCTGATAAATCTGTTCAAGTTAAAAGATTAAAATCTAATTCGATGCATAGTGTATCATTTGGTATTTGAGACTGTTTAAAGCGATAAATTTCAAAACAACAGTCTAATTATATTTAACGTACACAAAGCTAATTTTCTCAGGTGTTAATTAAAATGTTGAAAGGAATAATTACATGTTAATTGTAATGTAAAATAGTCAAATAAACAATTATTTGATAAAGGCCTGAAATTAACATTGTTTTAATTCTTTACATTCAAACTTCATAAGTTAGCATCTAACTTCTATTCGAAGAGAGGAAATTATATTAGAAGTCTAAATTTATGCTTCGAATATAATTTCAAAACCCCATTAAAATTTAATAAAATCAAGTTACTTATTCTATTTGAAAAATCCTTCTCACTATAATCCGCTTGCATCTTTTGTGCATAAGATTAAACTAAGAAAGATTCCCAGAAATTACAACGATCACGGTATATTTTTTTCTAATACTTTCAGAAAATTGAATTCAGGTTAATGTTTATAAGGTACTTATATAAATAATCGTCAAAGTACAATAAATTTGGCAGAAACTTTCGCTTACTTTATAGGATAGAGATTTTTCGCGTAAGAAGTGTAAACTAACTGAAAGCAGATACCGTCGCCCATAAATTGGAAATAAAGTCTTTGTTTACACACATGACAAATATATGTACAATTTAAACATTTTGAAAAATAAATTCTTAGCTAAAAAAGTTATTAAGAACGTAGTTGAATGCAATTTATGGAGCCCTGATTGAAAAGCAAAAAATTGCGAAAAGAGCATTTCATATACAAAAATATTATTTATCACTCCTTTATTTTGCATTAAAACAGGTCTTACAAATACATAAATATCTACTTATTACCTATTGCAATGGATAAAACATTCAACTAGGAAAGAGAGAGCAATAAGAAATATATTTAAAGTTTGCTTAACAACATTGCTTTAACGAGACCGATTATAGAAAAATATTTAAGAAATATAAAATAGTAAGTACAAAAGCAATAAAAGAATAATAAAAGCTTATTCAAGAATTTAAGCGTTTATTAAACACTTCCGAATGGTTGTATCTGAATTCCCTAAAATAACAAAACATTGAATTAAATTTTTTTGAAAAATAAAAAAATATGCGATAACAAAATGCCAAAAATTAAAATAAAACGCGAAGTTTGTAGCAAAACAGTAAATTTCATTTACAATTTATTTTGAATATACTATGTTGAGACATTTTAGAACTAAATTTGCTACTAATACCTATACTCTTTCTAAAATTATCTGAAATATTATAAAATTAATAATAATAAAATTAATTAAAATGATAAATATAGAAATAATATTATTAATAAATATATAAAAATTCATATTAAGAATTATAATTATGATAATAATTATAATATAAAGAATTAAAATAAGATTGATAATAGTAATGATTTTGATGATAAAATTAATGCTTAATGTAATTTATATTATAAATATATATAATAATGTTATAATAATTTTTTGTATATTTAAACCGGAGTAATATATCCAACAATTATTTAAAATAAATATTTTTTACTTGTTAAATTTAGTTCTTGAGTGTTTCCATCATATAAAGTCCAGTGACGATATAAAGGGAGAAATGACTATCATAGATGATTTTCTTTTATAATGGACAATTTCATAAAGAGGCATTTATAATATGATATAAAAATAATCACTAGTTTGTAATCTAGTTTAGTAGGATTCTTTTTGATAATTAAGACGAAATCTGCAGGAATATATTTTTAGGCCAGTTGAGTAGACGAAGATAAGATGCAACAACAGAATAAAATTTAAACAATAATTGATTGCGCAGATATGGACAAAAATGATTAAATTCCGGGTTTCTAGCTTGAAATAGAAACCAATCGCATTAAATAGGCATTAATGGGTGACTTTGAGGCTATTTTCATCATTAAGCAAAGCCTCTTATTTTACTAAATTTGACCAATTACAAGAATATAATTTTTATGTCTTATCCCTTCCAAATTATCCAGATCACATTTTTGTTATATCATTACAAATTTCAAGAATTACAACTATAATTCTGACGCATGCAAAGTGTAAATTAACGCCTATTGACTATAATTTAATTTAGATTGGTGTAAATGTATATTAATTATATTTAACTATATGGCTGTGTGCTCATTACAAATACACACACATGCATATAATTGACATGTGCCTGTCATAAACACGCCTGTTCTCGGTAAAACTCAAGTGGTTTGAGGGAAATTTTACACCTGCATGGTTCAAATGCTTATATAGTCTTTTATTATTGAACTGGGTATGAAGTTATAAAGGTTGTATTTAATTTATAGGGCTCTCTAACCTATAATGTGACGACAGACTCCGTTACGCTATTTCACATTATTAGTATGAAATAAATGGTCTAGTGCATCTAATTAAGTTTCACATTGTTGGTGGTGCGTAGAAGTAATGGAAAACAAACATAAGTGATTCGCACCTATCAAGTGAAACAGCAGTCCAATGTATAAAGGGAATTAAGAGAATATCGCAAATTCTTCATTCGCATTTTTATATAACTTGAGATTTATTGTGGTCGACTTAGGATTTAAAGAACAGAATCCAAAATTTCTGCAAAGAAAGAAAAAAAACTGGAACTCAGACTATGTTATTCACAACACAGATCGGGTAACTTTGGAGGATTGCTGGTTATGAAAATGTTCAATTTTAGTATGTTTATGAAAAAGGTTGAATTTGTACGTGTGGAATGAATTCCCAGAGTACGAAAGTTGTTCAAAGTGGACGGATTGAAGCAAGAATCAGCATTTTAATGGCATTTAATTTTAAGCAATTCGGTCACATTAAACTTTGCAATTAGCGGACAAATTCAGAAATACACCTGTTGTACCATCAAATCCAGTAGATAAATGACGGGTATTTTCAAAGTCAAGATGAACCTAATAGACTTTTGACAACAAATAGCAAACTGAATGAGTTATTTTTATTAAAGTAAAAGAAGTTAATCAAATTAAAAATTATATTACGAGGGAATCGTTCAATGTTTCATTGGATAAAAAATATTATGTTACAAAGTGAACACTTACTTATGTTTAACACAAATTAATTAATTTAAATTTTTTACAATTTAATACCTGCGACATTTAAAATAAGTAGTGATGTTTTGTTTCAAATTAAGCAAATAAGATATAAGCGAGACATCAAGTAGTAATAGAAATGTACTCGCCTCATTATAGGAAGTTATTTTGCACTGCCCAAAATTAAACAATTCAAAATTGCAATGTTGAATGAACAGGAAATATTTTCTGACGCAAAACATTATATTTGCATGTAATTAACCTGAAAACAAACCGATTTCAAACATTCTGCATTAAAACAAAATGCGGTTTGGTTCCAGTAAATTTTACATATATAATTGAACAACATTAAAAATGAAGATTACTCATTATAATTTCATCGATTGGAAGAAAACATGCATTTTGTTTAAACAATCAATGATTAAGCGGGTGATGGTAACCATTATTTAAATCAAGTTTGCGTGTAGGAAGTAAGAACCAATTCCATTGTATTCAACCAGTCGTCAAATAATATAGAAAAACTACCGCTGGTCGCACGCATTCACGAATTTCGACCTTCCATGATGATCATCAGAGTACGAAGGCAAACTGACTAGTGAGCATCAAACCGCAATGCACGTATATGTAAAGCATCATTACACCTCTAGTAGTCCGGCATACATTGAACACGAATGGAAATGCTGTCTTCGAAATTTCTATGTAGTCGAGAAGGTTACCTTTTGGCAGCCTTTGCTAAATATATATAGGTAATACAATTTAACTATCAATGATTGTGCAGGTGGTGGTAAGATTTAAAAAAATCTGGTTTATGAGATTGAAGTAAGCACCATCCCATTGTATTCAACTAGACGTCAAAAGACATAGCAAAACTAACGGCAGCCACACGTACTGGCGCATTTCGACCTTCCATGATTATCATGCAATTTATTTATTTGAATTTAGTCCCGGATAATCTTCAGTTTCATCACTACTGATAACATGGGCTTTCGAAATCCAGAGATTCAAAGAACTTTTCGCCACTGTTCTTACCGATACCAATGAGGGTGGCATTGATTAACGGGTTCTATGCGCATGCCATCAATTCCAATTTTTGTGACTCCTGCGGAATTTCCTTGTTTTAGTTAAAAAAAATTGTCCATATAAGCCTAATAATTTATTTAATTTTTTTGTCAAATTTGGGAAAACCAATATATTTGATCGCCCAATCAGGTGTTGCGGTAAACTCACCTATGTTGACTGCAAATTTAACTAAATAATTTGGCTCACTGTTTGGTAATATTTAAAGATGGTAGCAATGACAGCATCAAGAGTGCATTAAAATTTCTGTCAAATGTACAATAATGGGCATTTAAATGATTGCGAATTAAAATATTTTATGGGGTAATTATTTTATTTAGTTTAGGTATTTACTAGTTGTCTGCCTAAAATTGTAGTGAGTTAAAACACAAAAGGATTTAACTTTGGTTTCAATATAGATATATTCCATTTTAAAAATACATATTATTTGCTACAAATACACATTTCTGCCTCCCGATCAATTGTTCGGATTCTAAAATTTGTAAAAATAAATTAAAGCCGAGTTTATTACTAAGAAATGAGAATAAAGTACATGTTATTAGGTCACAAATACTTTGAAAAATGTATATGTACGGAAAAAATGTCCAAGTATCCAAATAATATCTAAAATGTCTGTCAAACATCAAATGAATATTAAAGTTAATTCGTCTTGTTCATACTGTTTATTTGCTTCTCTACTAAAATATGACTAAATTATTGAGTTTATTTAATAGACTCTTTAGACTGTTAAACAATGAAATTATTACGTGAAGGTATTCTTTTTCGTCAGGAGATATGACGGTTTTTTGATTGTAAAAGGTAAATGGTACAAAATCACGAACATCAAACGTGCTAGTCAAAGGTAAACAATCAAAGATATTCGTCACTTTCAAAAGGCAGTTTTTTCTGCCATGCCTTTCATTCAATTCGTAACAGGAAATCTTTTAATTTTGTTAGTAAAGCCTATGTAATCCTTGTAAAGAGAAAATTTAACATGCTACATATATATATATATATATATATATATATATATATATATATATATATATATATATATATATGCAATCACAACGAATAATTTTTGGAATGACAAGTATTAGAGCGATTGGTATCTATCACATCTTTTTCCATTCATAACCGTTCTTGAATGAATCTCAAATAAAAAACTAAATTTCCATTGGCCTACAGAATAAACAAATCATGGTCTGGACATCACACATATAAACTAGACTATTTCTATACGCCGCGTAACAACTCACAAAATAGCTATGGGACTTGATTATGCATTAAATATTTCTCATAGTCATTGCCTGAATTCACTGTATATCAACTTATTGAAGCGAATTTGAACAGCTAGGCTTAGTGGATACCCATTAATAAACTGGACACTTATCGTTCGACACAGGCATGCACTTAATTATACCATCTAGGAAAACGCATTTATTTAGCAAAAGGTCCATTTTTATTTATTATTGCTAGTACGTGTGATGTAACGTCGCATTACTACACATGTCTGTTTATTAAAATGCTTGTATATTTTTATATTGTGCCAAAGCAACATCTACATCACTTCATTAAATTCAATTAAAAAAATTATACTTTCCTAAGCATTAAAAAATTAATATTTTAATTTATTACGAGTTCTGACTTGTCGGCAAATGTTAATAGAAAATACGTCAGATTAAAGGTTTATTCATTTATCGTTTATTTCAAAATAGCCCACACATGAGCAGATTTATGTTTTCAATAGTCAAAACAAACAGAACATTAAAATGGAAGACAGTATGCAATATTTACGCTTATCACTCCGGGTCATGTACAATGTCAAAACTATCATGAATCAGGCTGCAGTTTGATAGCCTACAGCTCTCATAAATTTACATTTTATTTCTGTTATGAAATTTATCAATTTCTATTAATGAACAACTGGTACAGAATCTAATATCGAGGATTTAATCAAATGTTGCACAAATGCAGGTGTGTATGCATCAATTACTTTGCAACGAGCATTTAATTTACAATAGTAATATATTGCTAGTTGTGTAGAGCTAATATATAAGCAATTGTATATTAAGTTTTGCACACCTTCTAACAAATTAGTTCAAATAGCTCCAGGAGGATAAACCAAAGTCAGCTTGAACGAAAGTATAATTTCCAGTACACATGCGTTTCATTCAATTTATATTCGCGCTGGTTTGTTTCCCTCGTCGGAGAATATAAACGTATTTTAATTGTTAACTATTTCAGGAGAGATTAATAGCAAGAACTGTTCATCCTATTGGATGAACCTTAATTCAATCTATGCGCAAGAGAAACTTACTACGAATGATAATTTGCGTTTCAGGAATGGCGCATTTCGAAACAAATTTTCATAAGGCATAACAACGTCCCAATATCATTATGCAAACTGACCAAATAAACGGTGAAATTTTGGCATGATATTTGTCGTAATTGTTTTAATTGTCCCATCAGGAATTGTGTCGATAAAAATTGAACTCTGGATTACAATTGTCTCATTTATGATTGTAAATAAAATTCGTCTAAATGCTTAGTAGTCACATATAGAATTTTTCTAATCTCCAAGTACCTGAATAACTTTGATTTGTCGCTTCTTTAACCTTATAACTAGTTTAATGAAGCCAAAAATACCGGGTTAGAAAGATATATATCGGAGGCGAATGTTTGGCTATATACACATCAGTGCATGTAATTTGATTCGATGTGCAGTTTCGTATATCACTCATTTTTCTGTTCTTGCTACAAAGTTCGATTCAACATACATATGATGTGACAAATTTTGATGATTTAATCGTTATGCTTTTTATGTTGCTGTTTTTGTAGTTGTATTTATTTTTTGTTCTTCTTTTATCAAGCTCAGTTGGTGATTATTCCTTGCAATAATATGATTCCACAGAGAGCACTAACATCAGTAGAAAATTAATTAATCAACTTAGCTCTCTTTCATAGTTATTCTGCAAACATTTCCAAGTTCTAGACAGTAACTATTAAAGCTAAGCGTTATTTTGAATGAACGAATAAAATTGCTTATGAAGTCGCAATATTTTACTAAATTTTTACAACACTGATCAATCGATGATTGCTGAAAGTTTCATTAATTTTTTTAATGTGCGAAATGTGGATGATGATTGTAAGGCGGCGTATAAAATAGCCCTAGCCAAATGATGATGATGAATTTGATGACGATGATTATATTTATAACGAAGATGAAAATGATGCAAATGATAATGGTGTTTATGATGATAATGATATCGATGATGAAGATTTTGATTTTGATGTATTTAATGATGATGATAATAATGATGTGGAAGATAATTAGGAAAACCATGATTATGATAATTTTAATGATGATGATGATTTTGATGTTGATATTGGTGATGATAATGATAATGAAGAAGATGATAATGACGCTGTAGATAAATAAGCCTAGGTTGATTATGATTATAATGTTGAAGATGATGGCGATTATGATGATGATTGTTATGATGATGATAATGTTGATGATTATGATAATTATGTTGATGAATTTGATGATAATGATGACGATGACGACGTTTAGGATGATGACGCTACAGATTAAAAAGATTATGTTGATGATGATGGTATTGTTGTTGATGTTAATGATGATGATGATGATGATGATGATGATTTTGATTATTATTATTATGTGAGGATGGTAGTGATGATAATGAGAATAATTATGATGTTTTTCGTAGGGATTTAGATGATTGTGATGATGATGAAGCTGTTGAGGAAAGACGGATGATGAAAAATTAAAATATTATAATGATGATGATGATGATGATGATGATGATGATGATGATGATGATGGTGGTGGTGATGGTGATGGTGATGATGATGATGATAATACAGTTGTTTCAAAATCTTAAATAGTGACTAACGTTCATAAATAGCAAACTTCTAAAAAAACTCTAGGACAAATTGGCTTCAAACCAGGAGTTGGTAAAAATACTAATCTGCAACTGAATTGAAATTAAAGGACGTTAAATTGTTTGTACGACTTTGGACAAATAGTTATGTTAAGCAGAACTTTGCCACCTGATGTTCAATATCATTATAACAACTTGAAGTTATCATTGGCCAACGATAATTGTTTTTACTTAATGACAATGAAATTAGTTATCCCTATTTGCAATCTGTATTCCGGTGCTGTCCGCAAAATATTTTAACCTTCAATATAATAATTTTATGACAAAATTAATATACAGCTACGTATTGTTCAAAGAGATATTGTTTACAATAGTAAACATGTGAAGTTTGCCTAAAAATTCTACTTTTGTGGAAAGTTATTTATAATTTGTTTCGGTATTGCTATTTATTATGTGAAAGCTAGATGCATCGGAAATAAAAATCTTATTTGACTGCTATGTAATAAACAGAGCAAAAGTGTTTGTCGGAAATAGACCTGTTCAACGAAATTTGACACACTACGTTAATTTGATTTCTGTGCGTTGTAGCACATGTTAATAAATCAACAATGCAGAATATTATATAATGTGCATTTTGAATAATGGATAAAACAGTAATTTGTGTGTGATAAAATAATTAAGGTCCTAATTTCATCATTTTGGCACTGAGCTTGTTAATTTTGAACTGGCATAGGTTTTCCTAATTTTAAGCGTGACGTTTCTATTATTTTAGTTTTTCCATTAATTTTGTATCGCAAATTAAATTACTCTACATAATGTTAAAAGTAAGCATATATTTCCCCTCATATTGTGGAAAAACATTTAAACGCCCTACCGCGAGATATTTAATTAATCGATTCAACAAAAATTGCTTGCGCTGGTGGTGGTAACAATTGTTTAAATTAAGTTTGCGAGCTTGAAGTAAACACCAATCCCATTGTATTTATCCAGACTTCGGACAGCATAGCAAAACAATCGTCAGTCGCACGCACTCACAAGTTTCGAACTTCCATGATCGTCATCAGTGCACAACGGCTAACTGACTAGCGAGGATCAAATTGCATTGCATATATATGGAAAGCAAAATTAGATATTCTAATCTCACCTCTAGTAGTTTCGCATATATTGTATTTGACTGGAAATATCGGATACATAATTTCTAGGCATTCACGAAAATTAACTGTTTGCAGCTTTCGCCTCTGATAATGATCATGGAAGGTCGAAACGCGTCACTGCGTGCGACTGGCGGTAGTTTTGCTATACTGAACGACGACTGGTTAAATACAACGTGATTGGTGTAATCTTGAAGCTCGCAAATTTGATTTCACTAATTTTTACCATCACCCGCGCAATCAATTATCGTTAAATTGTATTGCCTATATATATATATATATGTGTGTGGCGAAAGCTGCAAACGGTTAATATTCGTCACTGCATAGAAATTGTTCAGCTGACATTTACAGTGAAGTAAAATGTATGCGAGACTACTAGAGGTGACAGCCGCATATCTAACATTGATTTCCCTATATATGCAATGCGGTTTGATCATCCGTCGTACAGAGTTGATGATCGTCGAAGGTCGAAACGCTTCAGTGCTTGGGACTGGCGTTAGTTTTTCTATGTTGTCCGACGGCTGGTTAAATACAATGGGATTGGTGTTTACTTGAAGCTCACAAATTTTATTTAAACAATAAACCGAATGGCTGGATGATTATTAATCACATATGCAATTAGTTTCGTTTGTTAAACTGGTGAGGTATATTGCAACTGATTAAGGCTACCGATAAGTTTAGCCGAAATACCATAGCAAAACAAAACTACTGGAATAATGAACGCTGCGTTAGTCGAAACGCAGATCAGGTAATTTCAATTAATCCAGGTTCGCAAAAGCTATCTACATTCAAGACACATATGCAATTGTTTGCGGCTTCGCCAGCCCATACATAAACACACACGCAGTAGATTGGCGGGGTTTGTAGTGCCTGGCGATACTAACATAAACTGCTGTAACTTGCATGTATTTTAGTGCCCATATGAGCAGTGATGGATACGTCTGTATTGATTGATAAGACAGTCGATGAATTTGAGGCTAAGCAGATTGCCTCGGACTGGGATCCAAGCTCATGACAGTTTGAAAATCATGTTGCAATATAGTTACAACTAAGAGTACATTACAGTAAGACTGTTATCGTGGCTTGCTAATCCTTCTCGTGGCAGCGCAACCTTGCTGTGTTTCTGGTCGCCATTATTTTTGTTTAAAGTTAAAATATTTTAGCCAGTTATTAAGTATGTTCAAGCAATATTTACTCGTGAGTGCAAGAGACTATCCATCGGTACAAGACGCTGGGCTACAAATGCAAACTTCAATAAGTACAAATTAATTTCAAACTTGTGTATGATACCGTTTTCCGCGTAAATCTCAAACGCGTGATGCGGAAAATAAATAGACTTAACATTAGGTACGTGAAATCAATGAAGATTCTATTTGCAATGTCGGAATAGCAGAAGAGATCAGTTTTCTTAAGTGGTCTACTTTATAAATTAATAGGCAATAAAGTATAAAAAAACAGAATTTCAACGAAACAACTATCCAGATGTAGCAAATTGACCTGTTATTTATGGGCCGAGTTGGGTGATCGGTTTAACCCGAATATTGTATAAGTAAACGCAAAAAATCTCTTAGATAAAATTGATATCATGTCCTCCATGCGCATATTTTCAACAAAAAAGCATATAAAATTTTTTTAAATCAAGATTGCGATCTTGATATAAACACCTGACCTATTATGTACATACATAAACTGTAGAAAAGGCAATTC
>JAQBSW010001867.1:0-118758 GCA_029291075.1 Eudiplozoon nipponicum | reverse complement strand
ATTTATATTTATATTTATATTTATATCTATATTTATATTCATATTTATATTTATATTTATATTTATATTTATATTTATATGTATATATATATTTATATTTATATTTATATTTATATTTATATTTATTGTGGGATATACATTTTTTAATATTAAAATACGTATTAATATTGAATAAGCTTATTATGTCTTTATTATTCAATTTAGAATGGCACTAAATAGGAAAATAATTGGCAAAGTAATGAATGATGTATATTTGTATATGCGATTGCCGAAATGCGCAAGACAGAACAAAAAACTCAATCCAACTAAATGACAGTAACCATATCATGGGAATTATTTTAGATTCACAATGTTACTACAAGGTTACTACAATCCGTAAATATTTAATATGATCATTGTTTTTGTTACACATACGGAACATAAACAGCATTACGTTAAGGCAAAGTCAAATACCAAAAAAACGATGACATACGCTTAAAAAGGTTGTAGTTGAATATGCTTAAGCCATAAAGCGTTTCATCGAACAATTATTGGGAGATATGTTTTGTGTCATCTCTAGGCTTTTTACTGCAGGATAGAGCCAGAGTAAAACGTTTGCTCTGTTTAAACGATGCGTAACAGCTGAATAAAAATTCATCTTGTTGGGAGGCAGATTTCAGCATTGTTACATTCATGTATGTTGTGATTTTGCCCATTTGGTTTATGAATTCATTCTTAATATTTAAAGCCACATTCTTGAACAAAACTCAAATTGCCTCTTTGCAAAGTACAGAAAACCAGGTTTTAAAGGAAGAAATCAAATTCATTTCTCATGCCCATGTAGCATAACATTGCTTGCTATAAGCATTCAATCAATATACCTGATATATTCTGTCTAAAAAGAATATGTTTTCAGACTCTTTCAAGAAGCGAACCTAATGGTGTGTCTTTCTTGTTTAGTAGACGACGTATGTCAGGTCAACGCATTTTAGCGCTACATTAATTGTAATAAATGAATGTTCCCAAAATAAATTGTCTAAATGCAAATGCGGTTCTGAAAGTGCATTTTTATTTTTGTGAATTACTGTATTTGCCATTGTTCTAGTAAAATTATTTCTGTGCTGCATTTTGATTCCAGAATGGAGAATTAGACGGGCAGATTTTCCAAAAGGAAAGTCAAATAGCCAAAAGTCAACAGAAATGGCTTAATTGGTAACGACACGCGAAGTTGACTAAATGATGATACGATCGCCGAAAAACTCAATAGATTGGCGAACTTAATGTGCTTCTATATTTCTGTCAGTCTGTATTGGTTAGGAGGACTGGATGCCCGACTTGAATTGCCTGTTTAGTCAGGCAGTCATTAAGTCAGTCTGATAAACTGTCTAAATTTGCGAATATCTGTCTGAAAGTTGATTTAATTTTCCACATTTGAGTTCATATTTCTAAAAAAACAACTGTCCATGTATTTTTGGTTTGAACATTCTGCCTAACTCCTGTCCTTTTTCCTAGTTTTGCAAGTCCAGTTTCTCCTCATTTGTATGCCTAGTTAATATTTATTGCGGTTGTGTCAATGAACGTTCCTTTTTGTATTTCTTTCTTATTATGCCTATTCCGCTGACTATTTCAAAATACGTTCGAGTTACCAATTTCATGTTATATAACTTTATTAGCTGGCTTTGTTTATGACTGCATAATATTTAGTTTACTGTTTACGTAAATGAAATGTCTGCTTGTGTATTGGGGTACATATTAAGCACAATTGGGATATTAAAATTGATATCACGATTTAAATCAGATTTTTAAATTAAAAACGTTAAGGAATACATATAATTTATTTTGAAGTATAGTGCAATAAAGAATTTGTGCAATATAGACTGTCGTTAAGGACATTTAATATACTAGTTAAGACGATTTGGCATTCGCATTTAATAAAATAAAGTATTAATTTAACTGATGAAAAATAAGAATATAAAGTAGTTTGGAATTTATATACTTATAAACTAGGGGAAAATTCTGTGCCGTAGGTGGAATATTTGTTTTTTTTGAATACCAAATAATGGAATTAATTTGAGTTATTGAAATATTAATTGCCAAATGATTTTTTTTATTATATTGATATTTAAATTATTATTTTTTATTAATATTAAATATTTTTTATGAATTTAAATTACCTTTTGCCAAGCTGGATTAAAATAGTTTGTATATAAACGTCTCGTGGAATTGAAATATTGTAACGATGAAATTTTAATTGAACTATTATGTCTAGCTACACTCGCCTTCCAATGGCTGTAGCAGCAATGACTTTAAGTCCTATGCAGTTTCGCGACCCAAAGGTTTTAACAAGTATTGACAATTATTAATTTCAATTGATTTGTGATTTTATCGTATCTCCCACAAGGTCATTGATCAAGGATAACATAGTCGATCTTCTAGTATACTTTTAACTTATTTCACGCTTTTCCAGATTTACTTCATAAAATACTCCATTCATATCCACATGTGTGCAATGTGCATTGTAAAACGATGCTTGGTTGGGCAACAATTTTAGTAATATAACTGAAGACTGTACCTCACAACTAGCTTTAAATTCGTATTTGTATATGATGTTGACAACCAAATCGTGTTTTTGTACTTTTTCCTAGCACAATGAACCAATTAGTCACTTGAAAGAGCAATAAATCATAATAAAACTTCATTTTGGTAATATATTAATTTAACAATAATTGATTGCGCGTGTGGTGGTAACAATTTCTTAAATCAAGTTTGCGAGCTTGAAGTAAACACCAATCCCATTGTCCGACGATTGGTTAAATACAATGGGATTGGTGTTTACTTCAAGCTCGCAAACTTGATTTAAATAATATATTAATTTTGTTGGCTATTGTAAAAAAGAATACATATCTTAATTTATGGATAAAAATTTGAAAGATATATATATATATGTAAATAGAAGGTATATTTAGAAATGCATATAAATCTATGGGAATGGTGCCTGAAGATTGCCTGCTGGCATACAAATAACATAAACTTCTGCTTGGTTTGTGTTGACATCATGAAAAAATAAATGTTGATGGCAAAAACTAGGAAATAGATTGCTATGCAATCGAACGGAAATGTTTTATAAAATTTGGCTGTAAGTCAGCAGGGTCATGGGGATTAATGATAACATGAATAGCTGATCTTATACCATCATGGGTGAATATGGTGGAAAAGGGACTGCAAGTACCTAATAATAAACAGGCCACCTTATTTGTGAAGAAATTTTCCGAAGAAGAAATTTGTTTTTTTTTGTAAAATTGGAAATTTGTAGATTTGGAGTAAAACCACGTTATAAAAAATTAAGCAGTGAAAAATAATTTGCCGGTAGATTTTCTGAATTGAGGTAATATCGTCAACAGATTTGAAAAATTTGATAAAAGCAATAATATAGTTGGCAGTTTTCATTAGTATTTCACAGTTCACTGCTTTTCAGAAAACCGTATGAAGTTATTAGTTTCGCCAAACCGTACTCATATATCATATGTTAAATCAACAAATTCTCTTTATTATAAACTAAAATCTTTATACTGCAATTAGAGAAAAGAAGATACATTATTAATTAAACGGCAAATAAAAAAATGGAAAATTGATTGCACTTTAATGTTTTATCAATTTAATTTGATATTCCAATCACATTTATTGTTAAATTCGAGCTGCAAAACTCAAAACAATCGAAGTGTTTTTTTCATTTCTACACACAATAATTTAAATAAGATCTAATCCGAGAACTTTACTCTTAGTATATTTGGTAAATGACTGTATTTAAATACAAATGTAAAGAATAAGAAAAGATTTTCTGAAAGTTTTACAATCACAGCCGAAGTTGTTTAAGATAAATACGATCTAGTCCCTTTGTCATTAATCATATTAACCGGGTTCATATGCATGCCTGTCCAATGATTTAGGTGCAATAAATTAATCTTCCTAACGATAAAGATTAGAACAGAAAAAGTTGAAACAGATTATTGGGTTTCAGATGGCAAAATACATTTTTTTTAGTCTACAGCAATAGAAACATAAATTCACATACAATCATAAGAATTTAATTCGATACAAATTTCTGTACACTTTATTACATTTCGACATTTAATAAGTCAATAAGGACTATTGTTAAAGACACCAGTATAATTATTTTTCCTTAAAAGGGATACAGCTAAAAATTTTACGATGCTTCTATATATTTGTAATTTTAATCGATAAAATAAAACAATACCCTAGTTAAATTTTCTTCTTTGTGGAAAGAAATATTTTGCACTAATTTATTAACTATTGCGTACTTAGTACCAAATGTTTTAAAATAGGGTCAGAAGGGTATACAAAAGTCAGCGTTAACAACAGGTGTAATCCCATTCTAGTATACATATGCGTTTCGTGTTTACTGGCGACTCATCAATAGGAATCGATACTACGTCCTAATCTCCCTATATATTTTGTCATTAAATGTGGGACAGTGGGATTGAAAAATCTACTATACGCATGCGAATTCAATCAATAATGGAATTACCTTCATCTAAAGTCTTCGATAATACGACTTCATGGCCAACTCAATGTTTATGATATATGCTGAGCGTGGAATGGTTTTTAAATATTGAACCGGCTTAGCGTATCAACACAAAGTGTTTCTAAATACAGAGAATGTACAGGATATTAACAAAGAGGACTTAAAGAAATGTTAAATTTCATTAAAAATAAGAACACCTGCTACTCTAGTAAAGCCTTATACTCTGACATCGGTTGTCACATTTCATAGTATTCGAGACATCATTCAACTGAAGAGGAAAAAATTATATTCTATGGTTGAAGAGGGCAGATACAAAATCAATTTTGTATTAGGTATTGCGTACCTACAAAACATTATTTTAAATACGATTTCAAATATATGGCATGTTTTGCATAAATAAAAGATAAAATCTCGTTTACATTTTCATTTACACAGGCCAATATCAGCATTGAAATTAGGCATAGATTATTATAATCAAGGTTGCGTTCTTGATATAAACACCTGACCCATTAATTACTTACATATGTCAGTATAAACTAAGAATTGTATAGTGTAGAAAAGGCAATTCATCCAGTAGACCGGTTTCGTCCTTATTGGGAACTCATCATGTACTGGCCAGAATTTACCGCGGACAGGACTCGAACCTGGGCACGTCTGCTTCGGAATCTGGTGCTCTAACCACTGAGCTATCCTGCCGCACTCAGTGGTTAGAGTACCAGATTCCGAAGCAGACGTGCCCAGGTTCGATCCTGTCCGCGCAAATTCGCCAGTACTTGATGAGTTACCAATAAGGACGAAACTGTCTACTGATGAATTGCCTTTTCTACACTAAACAATTCTTAGTTTATACTGACATATGTAAGTAATTAATGGGTCAGGTGTTTATATCAAGACCGCAACCTTGATTATAATAATTGTTATCACCACCCGCGCAACCAATGTTCGTTTAATAGAGATAGATGTTTACTTATTGCACTGTGCATGCCTGATATCCTTCTGTTTGTCTTTGAAGTGGAACAATGCCAAGGGATTATATCTCAAAATTCACTAAACCAACTTCGATATTTAGTTCACCTATTAAAGCGGAACTGATATTTTTAACCATTGCCTGATGTTTTATATCGAATAAATGATTTTGATAAAAGAATTGTTATTTTGGCATGCTTACACGATTGCACAATATATGAAGTGTAATGATTAAAGGTCAACCATCAAGGAGCAATCAGTGACAAATTAAATTTGAATTCACAAGTTTTGAAATTTCTATTCACAAATACGCACAAAGAATATAGCCCAACGAATTTAAGGAAAGTGATATTCAATGGTTAATTAGTTAGAATTGATGATAAAATTAAACTACTACCAATCGGAAACTATTTATTTTTTAAATTATTATTGCTCAATGTATGAATAGGTATAACGTTTCATTAAATGTATAGTAATTTTAAAAGCAAAAAACTCTCGTTTATTGTAATCTGCAATATATAATTTTACTCATTATATAAGAAAGATTCTTGCTCTTAGAAATTAAATTGTGTCTCTGACAGCACCCCTTCGTTTGTTTGAGAATAAACCCCAAAGGATGGTTCATCCTCACAGATTTATTCACGCGCTGATAAACTTTGTTTTACGGTAACTGGGGACTAAGGTACACTTGCATCCATAAATCCCGATGTGCTATTGTTTCGAGGAAGATAAAGTGGAATCCTCCTCAAAGCTCACGATATCAGAACAACAAAAAGTGCACAACTTTATAATCATCTAAAGTGGCTCAATTTGTTTTGAAACTGCGTTGAATTACCGTTGTTCAATTATCCGGAATTCTGACGATGATCCCGGTAATAAAACTGAAACGCTGGTGCAAACAGATTTCTAAAATCAAGTGTAAATCATTTAGTTTAATATATAAACCTGGGTTCTTCTAAAAGACTATATGCATAATTTATCTATCGATTTTTTGGAAGTGTCTGACAATCATCCTAGGCATTTATGTTAATGTGCACAGAAGTATCAACAACCATTTAATATCTCTAAATAATTGTGATTCTGTAGTGTTTATTAGTCGAACTGAAGATATGAAATTGCAATAGCCATCATAGTGCTGGAATCCGTAAATGCCGCTTCATTTAAATTACTGACAATTAGCTTATTATTTTTTTTCGGGAACCATTTTTTTACCAGATCTGTGTTTTGGCCGATCAAGGTAGGCAAGGGTATACGAATAATTCAGGATAAATAAATATCTGAACTAAAGTTTCGTTGGGCCCAACACATATCAGGTAATTTCGAATTTACCGGTTCTGCACGTACAATTTTATCTATTTACATTATTAAACTCATTTTAATTTTTTAAACTTAATGTGTTATGAAAGCAATCTACCAAAGCATGGCTCTGGCTACGTTGCTATTATCTTTAGTAGTAGACAGAACATTATTCTACGAGTTTATCCATTTTTACACCGTTTGGTATAACATGTTTTTTTTAAATTTAAAGAAAAACTGTCCACTCACTGGGTGCATTTAGGCTAGTTTGACCTCTTTCATTTACTAGCATACTTAAAGTTAAATGTTGAGTTGTGTTGCTCAGCGACGTCCTTCTTGTTGTGCGAGGCAATCGATAGCACTCGTAGGTGGGTAAAATCTTGAAACATTTACATTACCAGGTGCACTGATTATAGGCCTTGATTGATGGGCTCTCTCTTGTCCCTTCATTATGAAGTCTTCCATCAGCTGCTTGTCTGAAAATGTCCTTGGAATTTTCGGGACTTCATTTCCAGTCCCACCTTCAGGTTTGACACCATACGCAAAGGAAAAAACCAACTTGTGGCAAATGTGGTATCCTAAATAAAGACATATCTTTTTATATTTATTTTTATTTAAAAAGTATTTTTATTGTCTGCCTTAATACCCGGTTGTCATATCTATTCTCTTATACGCAAATTTATAGACAAAATTTTCCTTCCACCCCCCCCGCGCACACAACATATATACACATATGTGTTCTCTACTAAAGTGACACTTATAGAATAACTATAAGCAAACCCTATACGTAAGGTTGTTTTAGGTTATAGGACATTCAAATCGATTTTATAATAAGGTATCCACTTTATTCTTTCGTGGTTTGTTGATTTGAACTCACTGCTCCGCAATGATTTGATTAATCCTCAATTTCAAGTACACCGTTCAATCACTCTGATGGCTTCCAAAACATTCGTATTAACCACGGGAAATGATGATCGATTTAAACTTGGTTGTATTAAGCTTCGGTTCTTAATTTCCAGTACTGCCATCGGAAATCGAGTAACACTTTGACCACTAATCACAATACCAGATTTGAGTAGATAATTCTAGACACGAAGAAAATATATTTCTGTGTTGAATATCATGGTTTTACTTGAAACCTATGGAAAATTGGACGAAGTTGTAGCTTCATTTAACGCAATGCGTCCAATTTATTTACAAGTTAAATTTGGATAACAGTTTACTCCAACTAACTCAATGCAAGAAATAATAAATATAGATTATCGCAATATTTTATGTAATACAACACTCTGTTTAAAACGAAACTGAAAGAGATTTGATAAAATTATATATACTGGACGTTTTGTCTCAACATATAAAAGCGTTTCCCCTATTATCTTACCAGATTTATAATTGGAGTTTGGGGTAATGCCATTCCCTATTGATAGTCAGAAAACAAGACACGCGTACTTAAAACAGAATACACCTTAATACAAAATAACTATGACTTCTTTCCCCTATCATGTATGAACTAACTTGCTAATCAATAGGCCATGCCTTTTTTATGAAGGTGTATTATCAGGATCTTTGCAAACAAAAAAAATAAATATTTACATTAATGCCAGTATAATGAAGAATAGATGTCAAATAAATGATTTGAATTATATAACTTTAAATATGTTAACATATTATATATATATATATATATATATATATATATATATATATATATATATATATACACTTTGTTTTAATATTTTCTTCTTCCTAATTAGAAATATACTGTGTAATATTCGAGGCAATCGACATTATATATATATATATATATATATATATATATATATATATATATATTCATAAGCATATCTAATTAGCACATGCAATTAAAGTTTTATCCATTTTGGAGATTTATCTGTTATTGCCAAAATGCACTCTAAATTACCAGTTTTTAAATTTTTAATCGATTCAAACTATCAAAAATTCTAGTGTGTCAAAATAACAATAAATGAATGTTTATAACTAATCTGATTGCAAGTTAAAATCAGAAATTTATTGGGCAAAGCTAGATAAAGAATTGGAAGAACATTAAAATAATTAAAGTTGGCTTTGTATGCTATTATGTATTGACAAGTTTTAAAAGTAATGCTTCTTCATTAGGCCTGTTAAACAAATTAATTTTCCACCGAAAAGAGAAAAAGTTGTTAGATAATACAATCATTTAAACGAAGTTATCATATTACACTAACACTGAAACTCAATAGACTGCGTAACAAGCGTTGAATAGTGGGGCAGGTTTTGACGCCTAGACAACAAATAAGTGAATTAATGAAAAATAAATTTTTTTAAATCGTGTGTTTTTATAATGATAAGTTTTGGTATTACTGACAGAAATCAAGTATGCGTTGTTAATTGAAAGGAAAACATCATTAAAACACATTTGTAGGTGTAAACAACAGATACCTAACTTACACTGGTGATTATTTGATTACAAAATCGGGCTATTTTTATTGTCTATTTAGAAAATCCACAAGTTTCTTTATAAAACAAAAGGAAACAATAAAGTTTGTTCATAAATGTAAACGTAAATACATTAATTGATTCAGCATGACTCCAATTTAAAAAATCTCAATTTATTCAAAGCTATTTAGATAAAGTAAATAGAACTGTGTCAATCCAACTGCCCAATTTGTGAACATGGAATGAAAACCCGACAAAACGTTGGCTGAATTTGACTGTGAATGGAAAAACAATTTCATTTAAATATTCACATATAATCGACTTATAGAAGAAGAACTAGAGCTCTGATCTGTTCATTTGTAAGTCTAGTCAATTTTAACGAGTAGAATTTTATAGAGACCTTTCCAAATTATTTCGCAACATTAAATTCACAACCATATAGATTTGAGATTTTTTTATTTTGTTAATTAGAACAACTGCGTCTGTTTGTATATATATATATATATATATATATATATATATATATATATATATATAGAATATGATTCTTTGTAAAGGTACACAAACATCTTTTTTTCTGGTGAGGGTAACAATTATCTAAATCACGTTTTCGAGTTTGAGATTGAATCTAACCACAGAATATATTTCCATTTGTCACTATAAATTAAATTTTGCTTAAGTTATCTAATGCCATTAACCTAGTTCGGTGATTTTTACTTTGTAGGGAACACGTCAAGTTATGTGAAGAATTTTTCCGCAGACGTCTATTTAAACAGGGACAAACTTGCTTCGTCAGCCCAACTGTTGCGCAGTACACAAAATTATATTTTAGATATTAGAATGTGTTGTATTGATAGAAATATAATGACTGACTCACGATATATAGTTTGAAATTTAGATCTAATAAATGCCATATAGGCTCAACCTGAAGGAAAATATATCCAAATACTTATGTTTGGATTTAACCAAAATTTTTTATGGTGTGCGGAAGGAAAGCTCCCAGTTCTAACTTGTTCACGGCAAAATCATCGAAAATATTTGACGAGTTCCCGAAAAGAACACAAACGATAAACAGGATGAATTACCTTGTCGACTTCATACAATGCTAAGATTATATATTTAAATAAATAATTGGATTGCTGTTTATCATTCGCTGGCATATTGTGTTTAAATAAATGCTGTTATTGGTAATGACTAATATAAACAAGCGATCGACGTCATGGAAGCATATATTCCTTCGATATTTTCAGTATGAATGTCTCGAGAATTTAGTCACTGCGATTTGCATAAATATAATTCTCTTCACGTTATATATATATATATATATATATATATATATATATATATATATATACAGTCAGAGCAAAAGCTATCTTGTGTTTACTGATACTTAAATGCAAGTTAGACTTATTGCTACAGATATCCGCTCTGGAGCAGATTTAAAACCTTTTCCGGCGTGATTTAAGGAAAAATTTTCTGGAATATTAATTCATTTAATATTCCATGTGCCTTTTTCTTTAAAAGTAGGTGACGTAGTATTTCAAATTATTTATTCTATTAAAAAAAATATTCGCAACATGTTTTGCAACAATTAATCGGCAAGAGAAAATTTTATCAGCGGAAAACCAAAATTATTTAATATATTAATAAAATCATGCTTGAAAACCCGTATTTATTTTTATTAATTACATTAAACGACATAAATGATTAAGAAAATGATACCGCATGCCAATAACTGTAAGATCTAAGCAATTTATGCATGTCATAGCTAAATTAAATGTGTTTTTTAATCATTAGTTAATGGAAATAAATCTTAGTTTAATCTCTTTCCATTTTTAATTTTTTAAGAAAAATTTTTGCGCGATAGTAGAATATTAAATATAAATATTATGCATTGAATACATAAATATCTCGATTTGTTTATATTTAGATAAATTTCATCGCAGTTTGCGTGAATATTTCTTATCAATACCTCTAAATGCGAATTATTATGGAGAAAGTTTGTCCGCTTGGCTGAAAGTACACACGTTTTATTTACGAAATCACACTTTATCGGTTAATTAGTTCTTTTACTGTTTACTATGCTACGTCGAAATTATACTATTTCATGCTAAAAACGAAGGCCGATTCTTAAATCGCCAAGTTTTTTTACTTTGGGCTGTAACGTTTGTTCGATTGACCTACGCTGGTTGATCGAGAACTTACACTTGCATAATAATGAATTCCGTTTGAAGTCAAAATAAATGTCTGGTTTTTATTAATCGCAGCCAAATGCAAATGTACAAACAAATAAGGTAAATGCTAATCAATGATGGTGTAAAATCTGCTTTTATTATTAGCTTCGTTTTGTGGGAAACGATGTCCACCTTCGAATAAATGATCATTTTGATTTCCTTAATTTTTAATCTTATACACGTGTGGCGAAAGCTAAAAACAGTTAATGTTCGTGATTGCATAGCAATTGCGCCGAAAACATTTACAGACAAGTACAATTTGTGCTAGACTACTAAAGTTGAGAACAGCATACCTAATTTTGCTTTCCTTAGATAAGCAATGCGATTTGATCCTAGCTAGTCAGTCTGTCGTCGTACACTGATGATTATCATGGAAAGTGGAAACGCGCCAATGCGTGTGACTTACGGTAGTTTTGCTATGTTTATCGATGACTAGTTAAATACAATGCAATTGGTGCTTAATTGATCGTAACAAACTTGCTTTATATAATTGTTACCAACATCGGCGCAATCAATGATTGCTTCATTTTATTTCTTATGCACGTATGTTTGTTTTGATTTTTCATACTAACTATGGATAACTTAACAATAATTGATTGCGCGGGTGGTGGTAACAATGCTTTAAATCAAGTTTGCGAGCTTGAAGTAAACACCAACCCCATTGTATTAACCAGTCTACGAACAACATAACAAAACTACCGCCAGCTGCAACGCACTGACGCGTTTCGACCTTCCATGATCATCATCAGAGTACGACGGCAAACAGACTATTAAGTTCACTGGAAGGTCGAAACGCTGGCGGAAGTTTTGTTATGTTGTTCGAAGACTGGTTAAATACAATGGGAATTGTGTTTAGTTAAAGCTCGCACATTTGATTTAAAGAATTGTGACCACCACTCGCGCAATCAATTATTGTTAAATTGTATTGTCTTATATATGTATATGTGGCGAAAGCTGCAAACAGTTAATGTTCGTGACTGCATAGAAATTGTGCAGCCGACATTTCCAGTCAAGTTCAATGTATGCAAGACTGCTAGAGGTGAGAGCCGCATATCTAAATTTGATTTCCATATATATTCAATGCGGTTTGATCCTTGATAGTCAGTTTGCCGTCGTACTCTGATGATGATCATGGAAGGTCGAAACGCGTCAGTGCGTTGCGGCTGGCGGTAGTTTTGCTATTGATAACTTCATTGTCTAGAATACCCATTAGATTTAAATCATATTCATTTAATCTTTTCATAAACGAATTTCGGCCTTATTTATGCAGGCAGAAGATAATGTTTGGATGTTGAGTCTGAATTGGAAGTGATACTCGAAATATTATGTGTGTTCCTGTTTTTAATACACTTTCTCGGTTTCAATGTTCATTATAAAAATAGATGTTAGAATACAAATAAGCATTTTAATGCTTTTATCTAGATTAGAAAAAAAGAATGGGACATCTTTTTAGACGATCAACTTACCTATTGAATTTTGATACGAATTGCATCAAGGCTGGCATTTCAACCAATCGCTTGAATCTGGTCTTGTGATTAGTCTACTGAGTTTTTATTCGTTTTTTGAGAAAAGTGCTACAAATGAATTATCGTAACGTCATAAAATCAAGATTGGATCGAAATTCATTTTTAGTGGTTGGTACGCACAGTGAGGAGGCCTTCGAAATGACGGGACGAATCAGCATCCAGCCGTCATGAACCCTAACTCAGCACATACGTGGTAATGAGGAAAAATCGGTTCATAGCGGAACTTTTACAGCTAATCGACAACCCACACGTTAAACTTCATAATTATGATTTGATCGACATTACTTGTCCCATTTATGTGATAATCACTTCAGCATTCTGCTAATATTCTAATATTTATTAATTGTTTTGCAATAAAGTTAACAACTATGCATGATAATCTACGTCATGGTCAATTTAAATAAAATTGCGTTTTATGAATGCACACAATTTTTAAAAATTCGCAAAATTGGTATTTATCACAAATTAGCAGTTATAATTTCTCGTTTATTCACAGAATTTATGCTAGGATTAACGAGCGAACTTTCTCTTAAAATATATCAATAAACTGTACCGCTAATAAATTCTACGTGTAATATAGAAGAAGCTCAGTAGATACATTTCAGTAAAGAGAAGAAAGTCAGCCAAATTTATATGATCTTTTAATTCCGAGAATAAAGCTTATATCATGAGCCAGTTGTTTCCATATTTGCATGGAAATGTAAATTATTAGTAATATGTTTCTTTAGTTAAATCCGATTAATTTCCTCAGTTTTGATAAAAGTGGCAGATATTGATCAATCGTTGTTAATATGAAGAAAAGCATCGTTCAAAATTCATAGTTTAGCAAAAATGGTAGAAAGATAAATGCCAAATTTGTTCAAAATAATTGAAAGATATGGTTCAGCTTTTGGATTTAGAAAAATGAAAATCACGGTAAATTAAATTATTTTTTACATAGTTAACCCCGAGAAAATTGAATTTTGAGCGTTAAGAAGATTTCGGTTCCAAACATTGACTTGAGAATAAATTCAGGGATCCAGAAGCGTGCCAGGTTCAAAATGATTTGCCTCATTGGCAGTTTATCAGAAATAATAACAAAATGAACAATCAAACGTTTTAAAGCTAACTAAATTTTCAAATTGTAACTTTTTAAGCAATTTAAATCCAACCACGTCAACGCAGCTACCCAATTTGTGAAATTTTTCTACATTCGCGGAAAATCATCTTCTAGGTGTGAATGCAAATAGACTATTTATTGCATTTAACGAGTTACATATTGTCGACAACTATAAAGGTAAATAAAAGTCAGATTTGTTTACTGATGGGTCAAGCTAATTCTATACAATGAGAATTTAACAGCAACGCACAAACTATTTTCAAAAATAAACCTTTTTATCAGATGGGTTTGAAGGAGATTGGCATGATGTCGTGTATTTTTTTGTTTAAAAAAGACAGCCTTTACTCATATATTGCAATGAACTGATATATATATATATACCAAAATATCTTTATTTTGAAATATATCAGTGGCAGATACGCTTCCAATCGTTCCCCGGCAGTATGTTTATTTTAACATTGTTTGATAATAAATTGATTCGGTATTGTTCATTTTAAGTAGGTAATGTAGAATTTCTTTACTATTTTATTGCGAATTAAGCATTATATTTGAAATATATTTGGTTCAAATTTATCAGGGAAAGGAAAAATATATAGGATAAAATCTTAGACAGTTTTATTGATCATAATAACACTTTTTCAGGCCGAATTTATTGTCATTATTTATCCACAAATTGATACCGCATGAGTATTCTTGCAATTCTATTTAAGTAGATTAATTATGTCAGAAGTAAAGCAGAGGCGTTGCAATGAAAGAGAATTACCTTGTATTAATAAAAGTTTACAATATGTGAAAGAGATTGTTTCTTAAATGTCTTGATTTGTTTATATTTAGATAAATTTCTTCGGGATTTACTTGAAGCTTTCTTATCAATTCACCTATTTACATATTAGTGTGTAGATAATCTTTCCACTTGGTTTAAAGTACGAACATTTTATTTATAAAACATAATTTCTTAGGTTTTTAAATACATTTACCGCTTATTCTGCCATATATTAATTAGCTAATTTAGTGCTATAGATGATGACTTAATTTTATTTGAACACACGTAATTAAGCATGCAGTATTTGGTAGATTTATATTTAATAGTTATTACATGACATGGTTTAAAATATAATTTATAAAGGTGAAATGTTTCGAGTTAATTTGTCAGTGAATTTGTGATTAGCAATTTGAAACTTTTTGAAGGGTTATTTTCGCATATTATCAAATATGTCTTATTACCTGAAGAACTTTAGAAAAATTGCTTCATCTTTAAAATAAATTTATTACGCAACTCGTAGGCTTTAGGATATTTTTAAAGCGATTGTTTTGTTGCCTGTTTATTATGTAACAATTTAGCTTTATACCACATAGCTCTTTCTCGTTCTCCGAAGTCAACCGAGTGGTCTTGCATAATGGCTTCGTTATATCGACTAATGAGAAAGAAGCCGAAATATGTACGGACTGAGCTGCTCGTGCTTAGGTCCAAACCATGGATAAGATAGGAATGTAATGATAAATCAGATAGAGCTTCATTTTTACACGCACTTTGTGCTTATGGAGTGTTGACCAGAATGCGTCAGCCCTACGCTACTCGCCATATATTTACATGAATGAGCAATGCAGAACAGTGTCAAAGAAATCACCAAGATGCTTGCATATTAAATTGAGATTGTAAATAGTTCACAAATCAAAAGCAAAATAATGTTGCCAGATATATTCTGAAACTAGATCCTATATTTACTATATATATATATATATATATATATATATATATATATATATATATATATATATATATACATTATAGTACATTACATGTTATGAGTTAAAAAATAAATTTTATCAAATTACAATTATTTTTCATATACTACTCAGAGTATATATATATATATATATATATATATATATATATATATATATATATTCATTGTACCCTTCCTTTGTGCAAAAACAAAAGAAATTTTGTTTTGCACAAAGAAAAACCACTGATAATTTTATTTAAACTCGCATTTCAAAAGAATATATATATATATATATATATATATATATATGTGTAGTGTGTATGTGTTTATGGTCTACCTAAACTAAATATTACAGCGGTTAACAAAGGCAATTAATTCACTAGACCAGTCTTAATTTTATTCAGAAATTTTCAAGAACTGTTCCATGTGGCATGACGTCTGTTGCATAATGACAGTTCAGAGGTGGTTAGTTAGAACTTGATGTATAAAGGAATTCTAAACTGGTTCTGCCCGAAGTAGAGGATTACCAGAAAATATAATTTTGCATATTTCTTCAAAATGCGTGTGGTACACGGCATTTGTTTCGCAGTGGATAGGGTGACAGCCTTCGAAGAGTTCACAATATGAATGAAACCAATCTACCGAATGAATTGCCTTTGCTATCTAATGCAAAATTAATATTATGCTGACAATAAATTTATAGTAAAAAAATTACCTTTACAATTCAATATATATATATATATATATATATATATATATATATATATATAAGGAAGATTAAAAGAGGAAATGTTAAACTGGAAGAGAATGTGTGCAATAGGTGCACTTCCAATCATTTTTCGTATCACTTACAGTTCAGGCGCAGTGTTTGTATATTCCTTTTTTTCTTACATAAATCAGACTGCAATTTATTTATACACAACACATTATTGAACTGCTAATGCATATTTAAATATCATTTTATAATTAATTTAAAATCTGTGTCGTATATCAAGGTTTGAATGATGTGTTGCACAATTGTAGATGTGTACTCAATATTTGGTTTGACAGATTCATTTAAATAGAAATGATGTTTTTTTCTAGTAATTAAACGTCTGGTCGACTGGCTAAAGTTAATTGACTGTCAATTTACACATGTTTATAAATAAATAACTTTTGCAGTCAACATAAACGACTGTTATTATTTAACTGCTGCTGAAAACAGATGTGCAACCACATACAAAATAGTTAGGTAAGCAGATTTAAATTTACAAGTTTAATTCAACCTTAAATAGATCGTTCAATTAGGTTGTATTCCTTTGTGGTCCTACATACGTCTGAATGAAATTTAATGCACACAAATGATTAGTAGCTCACATATTTCTCTCTCTCTCTCTTTCTCTAGGCTTCAATTGTCATTCAGCTTTTCCTTTCATTATTTATATATATATATATATATATATATATATATATATATATATATATTGTTCATTCCCATTGAACAGTACAAAGTATATTTTCTTATTAGTAATTGGACGTTTCTAATAACAAAGTGGATAATGGCCGGTTTATTGTAAGGATATTCAATAACACATTCGAAAACATTCCATTTTTTTTAAATCTTGGGATTTTTATTTGATTAAGCTGATGGCTACAAGTCTGATTTTGAATTTTATTTCAATTTCTTTCTGGAGGTTTATTGCAGATAGATATATGATTCCATATACTTGTGTCCGTTTGAGTGTACGCGTGCATGCCAGAGTCACCTATATTCTATTAAAGAGTGATATTTGTGATCCGGTTATTCGCATACTGATGGATTGAGTTTAGACCAGATGTTCGCGTTCTGGCTATTACATTTACATATTTGCCCCCTCTATTTTGGCTTCATTAACGCCTAGTTCTTGAGAGTTATTTTGCAATCGTAGTAACAGGGCAGGTTGTACGGATTTCCGAGTTGCCCACTCCTATTGATGTGCAAATTCCATCACTGTTAAAGATGATATAGTTGCTAATTGCACTGCTGCATTTTCTTCAGTTTGCTGCAAATCCGTTCGAATATTCTTAAACACTGGTCTAATGGGTGTCCAGAATTTCCAAGAATTAAAATTTTTGCCTGGCTTTGCAAGTGAAGCTTTAAACTTCTTCACTATACATTATATATATATATATATATATATAATAATAATAATAATAATAATAATAATAATAATAATAATAATTTGTATTAATTGAAAAACACCAGAAATAAATGCTTCTAGTATTTAATAAATTTACGTTTTATCTTAAAAACAGGAATGGTAATATAGGTGTTCCACAAATTTTATTTCGAAAGAATATATATATATATATATATATATATATATATATATATATATATATATATAATTAAATTATAGTAAGAGAATTTAATTATTTTTTTACAATTCACTCTAAATGTCGCATAAGATATTAAGTTTAATTCATCAAATCCACCGTTTTTGTCCTTATATGGAACTCATCAGTAATTTCTGGATTGGCCGTCGTCAGTATTTGATCATGGTAGCATTTGGTTTTTATGGTCGTGCAGTTCACCCGAAATGCCTCTGACGCTACGCATTGCATGCAAATGTTATTTACATGCAGACTTATGCTATTTCGCTCAGTCTTGTAGCCACATTCATTACATTTGGTTTCACGTTAGACATGGAGATCTAGCCAAAAAGTTCCGATCGGCTGATACATGACAAATATTATGCCATCTTGGATGAGATATTGAGTTAAATAATAAACGCAGACCTTGATATTGAACACGATGTGGGTAAAATAAACAAATTTATACGTGTACCTGTTTGCTTGTGCTCTTTTACTGTAAGGACGCTTCATAGATATCAAATTCATAATTTTATTTGTAGAACACGTATCACCTAATGCAAAAATAAGGACCAGTATTAACACACGCTGTTCCATAAAAAAATTATATCAAGACTTCGATTGACCATTTACATCATAATTTCGTCGTAATCTCACCAACATTCAAGTAATAATTTTTTTAATTTTTAAAAATTTAAAACTTCTTATTCGAATTCAAACCAAAATTAACAATGAAATATATTGTTTATTGCGATAGCCCCCAGCTCGTGATGTATACTCAGTTACGTAGCCTTAATAACAATTTGGAAGCTTTACGAACAAATTTAATATTTTTCTTTTTAATTTAAAATTAGGTATTTGAATATTATGCCTTATTTATAGGTGAACGGAAGAAATACACGTTATCCGGAACTATACAAAAAATACTTAATACCCCGTGCAAAAGTGTTTCTATTCATGTTTGTTCTATTTGGAGTTTCTGGACTAATATATATTTTTTCGATGTATTCCTTGTGTTGCTTAAAAGATAAGAAGTGGCAAACTTAGAACTGCATGTAAGTTTAGACATGATGATCAATCCGTTCTTGCACGTTATATAGTGGTGACCAGGCACAATATTAACTGGGATGATTGTAGATGCCTAACAATATGTAGTTGTAACAGGATGATAAAATTAATTAGGGAATCTATCGAAATGAAAACTAGAGATGATATTAAGATTGAAACAGTTGCTGAAAATATCGTTAGGTGTGATTTGGAATACATTATTAGCTAATGGTAGGAAAAGACGAGTGCGTGAATCAGAATCTGGAGCCAGATCCAGCAATACGATTAAGGACATCGGATCAAGACTTGCTTATTAGTGGGCTTATTATCAAATTGATGGTTAATCAATTATTGACAATAAGGTTCGTATAAATTTCATCCCTTTAAATGTTCGTTTCGTTCTTTCCTTATATTGCTTATTGATTCTTTAAATAAATTTCCAAACTTTCTTGTTTAGCATTCACTTTTTTTGATTTCCTACCTTAATTAAGCTTATTATTATTTTGAATATGATAGTTTTTGTGTTTAGCCCCCCATCCCAATCTATTGAGATCACTTAACAAATACAAAATTATTAGTCTGATGCGTACAAAGAGTAAATTATTGTCTATTGATTTAAGTTGTATTTTGATGGACGTACGTGTGTATTAATTATACTTAACTGAACCATTCTAGTTACTTATATGCATACACGTGCACATGTGTGAATGTGCGCCTATTAAATGACTTGACAACAACTAATATTAAACAAGCGAATCCAGAATCCAAACTGAGTAGTTTAAGTAAAATTTCACATGAGTATGTCTCGTACTAATTTCTAATTTTCTAGCTTCCAGTGGCCTATGATAATGATAAGTGTTTTTTATTTATATATCTCGCAAACATACCCAAAAAGTGTAAGGCCAACTTCAGTTATGTTATTTTACTTGCTATAATTAAACTAAAAGTCATCCTGATCTCATACAGTAAAACGAATTAAGCGCGATTAAAATTAATTAAGCAGTTCAAAATCAAGTATGTTCCTCGAAGTTTCGTTCGCGTTTTTTAAAGAATTATAAAGTCGCATCGTTGTTAAATTAGTCAGGTACATATAACCAGAATTTAATTAATAGTTCTTTCTTAACCAACATATTCTAAAGAATAAATGTCTGCAATTACTTCAGTCTCTTTCGAACGAAGAAGTGACCATTTATTTCAGGGTTAGTGCTAAAATTTATTTAAATATAGTTTACGGACATGAAATACACATTAAATAATTCCTCCCCTCTCGTAGTGTTATCACAGCATTTGGGCAAGCAAACAATCATATCTTCTTAGTGAGTATGGTACTAGTGCCTTAATTAGAGACAAGCCGACCTTGTAAAATTCGTCGTCTCTGCACCAATGGGCGCAACTCTATGGGGTCTCCAGATGCCGTGCTGTGTAACACTTGGACATTTTGCCAACTATCCATGTGCACTCTGATTCTAAAATTTTTACTACATGCAACTTTCTTCCTATCAGAAGCGTTAAATTCTTTAGTCACGAACAAGAATCCGTATTTGTATAGTTCCCAAGCCCTTTAACTACTTATTTAGCAGATTTTAGAAAACGCACTTACCAAAAGTAAATCTTATGAGATTCAAGGGTCGTTTCTTTCTCGCATTCTGTACAACTGATTAAATTATATATATATATATATATATATATATATATATATATATATATATATATATATATATATATATATATCTAATAAACGTGGAGAGAATATGAAAAGTGAAACAACCAATCAATCGCGTATATCATTTCCAGTTCAAGCTCAATGTCAAAATATGCATTTTATTCTTCAATAAATTCGGCTGCAGTTTGTTTATCTATTAAGCTTCGCATATCACAAATATAATTAGTTGAGTAAACGTCTGTTTTTTGTTCATGTTTTTTGCGAGTGAGCAAGCAGAGACAAGATTTATATCACAAAATATACCTTTTCGTTTGCACGCGTTACCATTTCCAAATAGAAAGCTGTTTATGTTTTTAATCAAATTAAATTTTCGGCTCTTTTGCAATGCTCAATAGCGCATGCGGATAATATATAAAAGGAAAACATGTTTATCTGATTTACTACCAAGCTCCTCATGGCATGCACGGTGTCTTTCTAGACACATCTTAGTTTAGTTAAAATATAGTGTTATCATCAAGGTAATTCCTCTTTTGTGGTTATCACCTTTTAGAACAACTCTTAGCATTTTCGGCATCATTTCATTAATAAAATGGTACACGCGGCCAATCCAATTTTCCGTTTGTCAAAGTGCAATTGTGATGATCAAGGAAGTTCGTGATTTGTTAGTTTGTGTTACTGACAGCAGTTTTACTATGTTGTCCAAGTAGTTAGACACAATGGGTTTTTTGTGCATTTCACGCTTGCAAACTTTATTTGATGAATTGTTCTCACAATTCGCGCAAGTAATGCTCCTTTAATATCATTCGTGTTACAATTTACGATTACGCAATAGAACCATTTTTTGTAAGCTCCGAAGAATCTTAACTTAGAGTTTATTTACATTATCCTTGGCTTTTAATCTAAATATTAAATAATTGCCAATCAATGATACTTTTCTGTATGCGTATATTGTCACTCTTTTATTATTTTTCAATTCATCGTTAACATTTTTTGTTCCAATTTTTTTAATTCAGCAATGCCATCGTTTTTCCGGTTCCTATTCTTTAATCGCACTGATTTCATCTATCGTTGATCATTGATCTACATTTGCAGATAAGATCAATTTCACAATAGAATTCAGGCATTATTTTAAGATTAATAATAGCGGCAGTCTGATATCAATCTTTACCTATGTTGCGATGAAACTGCTGATCATGAAACACTTCACGACATAGATGTGTTTTCCCTTCATCTGTGTATTATTTCCCACCTATATTTGGCGTTGCTGCTATTTTATATGTATATCTCATACATTATGCACCCGTTCTCTTATTGGCCCTAACAAATTTTTTAGTAGTAGTGTCATATTCTCGCCTTCCAATGAAATATGGCCATTCATCCTGACAGGTAAATTACAAGGACTTAGGTGCTAGTTGGTCATTATATCGTAGATCAGGTGGTGATCGAGATGTAAACAAATATTTTTATATAATATAATAAATTATAATTATAATTACTTTTTAACTAACTTGCGCAGGATTTTATAAAAACCATTTAAATAAAGGTTGCGATCTTGATATAAACACGAAAGCTATTACGTAATAAAACGAACATTGGTTGCGCGGGCGATGATCAAAATTTACTATAATCAAGGTTGCAAACTTGGTATAAACACCTTGTTCATTAAGTACATTAATTTTTCAATATAAAAGTACCAAATGTATAGTCAGAATAGACAATTCATCTAATAAACCGGTTTAGTCCTTATTTGGAACTCATCCCCTACTGACCAGAATTTGCCGCGGAAAAAGCTCGAATCTGGGCACATCTGTTTCAGAATCTGGTACTCTAACCACTGAACCACCCTGCCGCACACTACACACAATTTTTAGTTATATATTAACTAAGATAACTCTGTTAGTTGTTTTCTTTTCGATGGAGCTCATATGGCATTCGTTTAGCTCCAAAGTTCAAACTAACCATCCCCAATCTGTCGTTACCGAACAGACACCACATCAGATGTGGAAGTGCTATTGAAATGAACATTTATATAATTAAACGAATATTGGTTGCGCGAGCGGTGATAACAATTACTATAATCAAGATTGCGAACTTGATATAAACACTTGACCTATTAATTACATACATTTGTCAGTATAAACTAAGAATTGTATAGTGTAGAAAAGGCAATTCATCCAGTAGACCGGTTTCGTTCTTATTGGGAACTCATCAAGTACTGGCCAGAATTTGCCGCGGACAGGATACGAACCTGGGCACGTCTGCTTGATAGGTCAGGTGTTTATATCAAGACCGCAACCTTGATTATAATAATTGTTATCACCACCCGTGCACAATGTTCGTTTAATTATATAAATGTTCATTTCAATACCATCCATGTAATGTGGTGTCTGTTCAGTAATGACAGATGCATTAGTTGGAACTTTAGGTCTAAATGGATCCATATGAGCTCCACTAAAGGAAAAATTGACTAACAAGTTAAATTAGTTAGTATATAACTGAAAATTGTGTGTATTAGTGTGCGGCAGGATAGCTCAATGGTTAGAGCACCGATTCCGAGCAGACGTGCCAGGTATCTGTCGCGGCAAATTCTGCAGTACGATGAGTTCCCAATAGACGAAACCGATCTACTGATGAATTCCTTTACTATACATTCTTTGTTTATACTGACATATGTAGTAATTAATGGTCAGATTTATATCAGACCACAATACTGATATAATAATAAGTTCTTGATTTGTTAGTTTGTGTTACTGACAGCAGTTTTACTATGTTGTCCAAGAAGTTAGACACAATGGGTTTTTTGTGTATTTCACGCTTGCAAACTTTATTTGATGAATTGTTCTCACAATTCGCGCAAGTAATGCTCCTTTAATATCATTCGTGTTACAATTTACGATTACGCAATAGAACCATTTTTTGTAAGCTCCGAAGAATCTTAACTTAGAGTTTATTTATATTATCCTTGGCTTTTAATCTAAACATTAAATAATTGCCAATCGATGATACTTTTCTGTATGCGTATATTGTCACTCTTTTATTATTTTTTAATTCATCGTTAACATTTTTGTTCCGATTTTTGAATTCAGCAATGCCATCGTTTTTCCGGTTCCTATTCTTTAATCGCACTGATTTCATCTACCGTTGATCATCGATGTTCATTTGCAGATAAGATCAATTTCATAATAGAATTCAGGCATTATTTTAAGATTAATAATAGCGGCAGTCTGTTATCAATCTTTACCTATGACAGCGGACAGGGCTCGAATCTGGGCACGTCTGCTTCGGAATTGGGTGCTCTAACCACTGAGCCACCCTGCCGCACAGTACACACAATTTTCAGTTAAATACTAACTAATGTAACTTGGTTAGTCTATTTTTCCTTTAGGTGGAGCTCATATGGCATCCATTTAGACACAAAGTTCCAACTAACCATCCCCAATCTGTCACTGCTGAACAGACACCTTAAGAGTTTGTGATTTTAATCACTGAGCCACCATTACGCACGCATTCACACAATTTTCGTCTATGCACTAACTGGTCCACGGACTGAATTGGCCTTGCCGCCTTTTTTAATTCTGACTGACATGTGATTTCACTGCGTTGTGTGACTGCTAACATAGGACAGAACTTGTGCTTATATCAGGCTCGCTAACTAGATTTAAAATATTTTCATCAGCGCCAGGGCAATCAACGATTCTTTAATTGAAGTTAAATGTTACTCAAAGTTTTTGACTATACATAAGCCATTTGATCGAGCACAACTTTTCTCTTTAACTATCGGACACGTTTTCAATTTTAAATTACACCTTGTCGACTTCTCCGAACTCACGCTTTATAAGCCTACAATGCTTTAGAACCTTCAGTCATACTCACATTTTGGCAAATGCTAAGCTGGCAATTATTTGTGGTTACCAAAATGTTGAGGATTTCTGAGATTACTTTCGATATCACATCATAGCAGAAAAAGTGACCGTGCGTGCCTCTGACTATTCAGCTAAATTTTTTTTAAGGTCTTTCATTTTCAATTGTTAAGCTTTTAGTTAAACATGTTTTTCCGCTTACAGATCATCAATCAGACGTATAGCGGTTGTCTAACACTATCTACTAGCAATCATTAAACTTCACGGTGGTTATTCTTAATTTTAAAATGATGGAGAGCATCAACTTCAAAATTAATTACACGTAAAATTTGGCACTTGCATTAACGGCAATATTTAATTGGAAGAAAGTGTAACAAAGATTTTATTGCCTGATTTTATCGACCAAGGCAATTGAATTACACAGGAACCGTTATTATTCATCCTTCTAATGTCGTTCGTCTAAATGTTATGAGAACGTTGGCTCAAACGAATAGATGCTCCAACAAATTGTGTAGCCATCTCCTTGCCTATTCAGCGCATCGTCAGACTGGCATCTCCTCGTCTTCGACATTTACAAGAGTACAGTTACAGGTTGCTCACAAATGTCCATGTGGTCGTAAGTGAATTCTCCTAGAACCCACGTTTCTCTCCCCAGTCATAAAAAATGTTTGAAAAGCCAATTACTGATATCAAGCCTGACTAAGAATTTGGAAATACAATTTTATGATTTAAGTTAGAGCAATTTAGGTGAACACCATTCTCAATAATTTAACCTTTAGCCAAGCATAGCGAAATCACCGCTAGTAATTATTGTTGACGCGATTTGACATCTTATACAATCCTAAGAGCATGGTAACATACACCCGGACAGGGATCGAGTTGGATATGCACACTTCCAGCGTGAATTAATCATGACGTTAAAAATCAAAGATGTGCACTTCGAATGAATTCTTGTCTCATTTTGTTACCAGCGTCACAACGTAGCGAAACGAGAATAATTTGCTATGGTTAAAATTAGTCATTAATCAGAACATTGGCTTTTATATTTGGTTGGTAGGAAATCGAAAAAAGCTCTTCCAAATGATAACGATATACGGTCATTATGTAGCGTGGATTTCCCTGCTTAAAGCAAGGCTACTCTATTTAAATCACTTACTTGGAGAGCTCAATTGAATAAAAGGAATGTTAATTATCGAAGGTAATCAGTTGCGGCCCTTTAATTTTGGATCAACATTTACTGGACATGGCAATGTTAAAAAAAAGTACAATCTAATTGGCCTGAAGTTGATTAAATGTTAACAAACCAAAATGAGATTTGGATATGAAGGGAAAATGCATATTTAATGTGAATAATTTAGGCAAACCACATTAGTTAGGGATACGCCCAATTTGAAACACTGTCAAAAGAAAAAATCAAGCCAATATTTGCAATTATTAAGCAAACAGGTAAATAACGCTAGTGACATTCTAGTTTAGCCGTACGTTGAATATCGTCGCTGAGCAAACAGATTTGCGTTTAATTCTAAGCTGATCAGGCGTGTGCAACCGGGAGCTTTACCTACAGATTTGCATATTGACTTTAACCAGATGAAAATAATTTGCATCCGGTTGTCAACAACAGCTTATATTTGTTAACTTGGACCTGAGTTCATGAAACTGTCTGTTTTAGATTTCACAAAAAATTATCTTCGCAGAGAGTTGTGTCCTTTTTGTGCAATTTTGCTTTAATTTCTGAGAACGATATTTTGAAATTATTTCACAACTTTCTATGAAAATTAATGTTGGCTTATTCCAATCTATTCGTTTACTCCACCAGCACTGAGCTCAAACGTTCCGCAGATATGCTATTCAAAATTTCTATTGTGAATGTTTTGCAATTTAATTGGTAAGGTACAGGTATTCTCATAGTGCTTTAGGCAATATTTTCAAGACAATATCGAATAAAGTATATTTGAATAAAATTGTAACCATTACGCCTACAAATAAACCGAAAAGTGCAATTTTGCAGACCCCACACAATTTTATATACTTTTCACATTTTCGTGACTGTAATTCATCACTTATTATTTTTATATGCATCTCTTCGCTCACTTATAAACATTCTAACTAGCTTACGATTAAGACTATGACTTTAATAAAATATTGCACCACTTTGAACATATTTTTTGAAATTAATCCTGGCCAGAAAAATCTGGGATCAAATTTCTTCATTGAGATGGCTTCAAGAAAAACTATGATAAAGTATTTCCTCCATAAATTTTAATTTTACTTTTATTAATACCAAACCCGAGGTGAAACTCATCAACGTGCTATAAAATTTTCAAATGTAATTATCATTTGACAAAGGTTTCGCTTACTGCGATAATAAATCCACTCCAATTCGAAATATATCTATATGAAAATTAATTTAAAAGTAGAGAAATTTATTATCTCAATGTGAATGATCTGTTGATGTGTTCTTTTGTTGTAGTGTCGTCTGTTGGTAAGATTTACATTCAAAAGTCTGTTATGAACGTGTGCCAGTGTTTTGTATACTACCTTTAACTAACGATAAAGTAAATTACAATCATACATATGCAGTTTTACGTTTAATTTGGTTTTATCGCAAAATAAATCAACAAGTTGATCATTTATGCACGGTATCTTCATCGTTAGACTCTAAGACCTTTTTCTGGTAATCCATGTCATGTAATAAAGTATACATTTCCCTAATGAAATCAATGTAAATAGAAAGATTATCAACATTGTGCTGCAATTCTCAATTAAATAAATTGCACAAAATGTTTTTAAATGGGGTTAGATTTTGCATTTGGTCGATGAAGTTTTCAATCCAAGCTAACATTACTTAAACACAATTTAAATATCGATAAATTTTTATATCTCCAACATACCATTCATGAAATGGTTTTGAGTATCATCAATAAATGCATATGCTAAGGGACAACGCTAATTAGACAATAGTCAAAAATGTATTTATAATAAATAACGAATAATATGTATATGTGATTACATGGACTTATTGAGTTGAATATTACGGATGCTTTTCAGAAATATTCCGTATTTTATGGTTTTAGTGATGACACGTTACAGATTGAGCCGTAATACAGTACTCAACATTAATTTGCTTGACCACACAGCCCAAGTTTAGTGGTAAACGGAGCTCCTAATATTCAGAAAACATGTTACTATTACAAAGAAGCTTAAGAGAATTACTCAGCATGTCAAAATCTAATGTCTGCTTCTTCACCAGATCTGAGAATAATTCCTAACTTCTACAAATATTTTAAAGTATCCACTATGGCTAGTTTAACGCTTCCTCTTAATGTCAGCTTACTTACATAATGCCGAGTCAGATTAGCTCACCTTTGAAAATAATCATTGACGAAACATGGAAACTGGATCGATACGTATTGGTTCCTCAAATCGTTAATGTCGCTCATATGAACAATCATTTTCATTCCTTTATTTAGTAGAATCTAAATTCACTAAAAAATACTTTGTTGTAAAATAAATAGTTTAATGATACTAAATACATTAGTTTTCATTTGGAATAGCGGATTTATTATTTATTAGCATTTTTGGTGAAAGCTCTTTTAGAAAAATATTCGGCAATTTTTACTACTTTAAAAATATATCACTTCGAATGTTTTTGCCATTTGCAGTAATCAAGATGCATACTCATTTCACGAATATTAAAATTTTGCGCATTAAATTTGGAAGCACTGTGCTATTCCTTAACTAGCAAACTCATTTTAAATCTTTCACGCATAGGTATCGTCTTTTAACTTACAATATTTAAAAATTTTATATAGCCTCTATAGAATCTGTTTAATGCTCCGTTATTTCTTAATATATATTTAAATTGCTATTATTGCGATCATCATTATTTCAACTTATGCATTCTATTATTGTCGACGATATTGAGAAAATTGCTTTATTAAGTTTATACATTTAATTAAATTCGGAAAGAGAACATATGGCAGAAACATTTTTTGCACCATTTGAAATATCTATGTTCTCCAAGACTTTCACAACTATAGCATTGTCAATATTACTATGCAAATTCGTCGCATTTATTATCACCATTCATTTAACTTATCAGAAAGTAAATGCAAATACTTCTAAACAATTATCATTCGAAGAAGGCTAAATGCAAATTTAGGTTTAGACAAAAGTAATAGCTATATTAGCTTAACGTTGAAAATGACGTCTTTGAATGACACATTGTTCCTCTTGGCATTATTTTAATAATTTGCATGTATCGAATCAGGGCTAGTTTAAAAAAAATAAATTTAAAAATTATATTCTAATCATCACATGAATGTCCTTTTAGAACGTGAACTGTATGAGGTGTATTCGCATTCTTGTAACGCAAAACTATTAATTCTTGAATTGCCTCTTGCCTTAATAACTTTAGTCCAAAAGACGGATGACAAGTTCCAGCCTCATGTCTGAATTTATAAAAAAAGTTGTAAATTCTACCAGTATTTCGATTTTTTAATGATTTTACTTTTATGGCGTGTCTGAAAAAAGTTGTAGAGTGTGATTTTGGCATGTAAATTATATTGTGTCCTATTAGTTACGCCAAATTTATGCATTCATGTAAAAAATTTATCTGGCATACTTGCAAAACAGTTAATGTTCGTGACTGCATAGAAATTGTGCACCCGACATTTCCAGTCAAGTTCAATGTATGCAAGACTGCTAGAGTTGGGAGCCGTATATCTAACTTTGATTTCCATGTATACTCAATGCGGTTTGATCCACGATAGTCAGTTTGCTGTCGTACTCTGATGATGATCATGGAAGGTCGAAACGTGCCAGTGCATTGCGGATGGCGGTAGTTTTGTTATGTTGTTCGACGACTGGCTAAATACAGTGGGATTGGTATTTACTTCAAGCTCAGAAACTTGATTTAATTAATTGTTTCCACCACACGCGCAATCAATTATTGTTTAATTATAAAACCTCATTTTGTTGAAAACAGGTTGAATTAAACATTTTTTTGAGAGTGAGATATATAGAGAAAGAGAGGGGGTTAGAGATAGATAGAGAGAAGTTTAGTTGGAAATAATAAATTTGCACGGTTTGAAGCCACTATCCGCCTTCGTTTTACTTTGTTGTAAAAAGAATATCGTATCGATCATGTCGTGATTTGCTTAGGAATCGGCTCAATTAGGAGTTCATAAAAGCATTTATTGCGGTTTTATAAATCTTCAAATCAAACATCACTTATGTGATAACTAATAGACTCCAAAAATAATGCGTACTAGGGTAAAAAATTAAGCATTTAAATTATGTGAATCACAATGTAATTTGCATTATAATCCATTCATTTTCTTTTTCCTTCTACTCCAACCTCTGATATTTTATCAGATTTCGATTATGCAATTCTACAGGATCTTATAAATATCTCCAATTTCTTTTCAAAAAATGAGTTATTTTCATCGAGCTCGTTTTTAAACTAGTCTCTTTGTTTATCTTTTCTATGTTACCTTGTTGCAAGTCTAATTACATTAATATAATTTTTATTTAATGATCATCATCTTAGTTTGTTCGTAATTTCATTTCATCATATACGAAATATTTTTTATTTTAGTTGGCTCTGTTCATAGCTTGCTCACTTTTGCCTTAAAAGATATGCCGGCAACAAGACTCTTCGTTATTCTTATTCATTCGTTGGTGTCCTTTACGTAAATATAATATTAAGTAATTAATATTCAAATGAACTTCTAATGAAGGACGTTGTTATGCTAGGCATATCTTCAATGCAGGTGACACATGTAAATATATAAATAAATATATATATATATATATATATATTGAAAAATTTCTATTCATAAATTTATATATACATAAGTATTTATTATTGCCAAAAATGAGTATCTATGCACCAATATGGCTTCATTGAAATGATACAACTCGAGCGTTATGTTTAAATGGTTTACATTTTTTATGGAAAAAAATTCTCCCAGAATCTTTATTAAACTATGCTTTACTACTAGTTTAATAAATTATTTAAAATAATTTTCCACATCTTACTGTAATTATCATGTAACTAAAACCGTAACTTTAGATGTTGATGTACCTACGAGGAAGATCATGAAAATCAACGCATCATGGATAAGTTCAGTTTTTTGAAGCTGCATGGTTTATTGTTCTTCACTAGCGAATTTTCTTTGATAATTGGTAAATTAAAAACATATTTAGAAACATAATTTAGCTTCCTCGTGATTTTCCAATGATAATTTTAATAAATGTTAATATTTTGATTAAAATAACTCGACAGTGTGCTTTGTCATTGCATAACTCAACTTGTTACTTCATCGGAATTTCAAATAAAAGCGACACTAATATTTCATATGAATTTATTCAAACCTGAATTCATTGCCCACATGATTTGATCAATGACTGTTCGCCAATTTAAATATAGCCAGTAGACATTGTGTAATTGCATTAATTAATGTCGCCAGTTACAAGTATCAATCTGCAAATTTGCGAGTATTTAGGATTAAAAAGACCAAACTAATTTTCTAGCCGAAGTTTGCCATTTTATAGCATTCTATCACATATTATTGTGCACGCCAAACATATTTTATTCTCGTAGTTTAAATTAAGGCAAGTGTGTCAATTTGCACTGGAAAACTTTGTGATCCAATAATTATTATACAACTTTCTGATTCTCAATTTTCGACAATTTTATTGTCCAGTTTAGATTTAATGAGAAAAAAACATTTTTTATATTGAATCTATTACGCTGAAAGTCTAAATATTGTTCAAAACCAAGGCCTCTTTATTGTGAAGATATTTGAGATTTTCATAAAATTAACAACAAACTTGAAATTTGTGACAATAAAAAATTGAAATTTTAGTTTTATTCTCAAAATTTTGAAAATTTATTTTGAAACGTTTAGTCGTGATAGAAAAGCACACTCAATGTGTGTAAATTGTATTTAGATTTAAGGCAAATGACGGCAATAAATATGTCTGATACATTTGGTAAAAATTTATCGGTCATGAAAGTAATAATTAGTAGAAAAATGTTTCATTTATTCATAAACACATCTTATTTATTACCATGTTATTAAATCTTCCGATCCTTAAGGAATTTAATTTTATGCATTCATTTTGGCTTTATGTATAGTGTGCACAGATGTTCGGACTATATTTAAAAGAATGCCATCAATGCAATGCGTTTTATTTGGTTATGTTCTCAATACTGATCTGTTTTCAAATCGGGTATTCGACTAAGGCATGTAACCGACCTTACGTATGAATGACACTACAGGAGGTGTTCTGTTGCTTTATTTGTAGGAGTTAGATTAACTCATAGCTTGCGTGACACTTTCCAACCTTTTCTTAGCCATTAAACTTACATGGCATTTTAGTAAACTCGGATGTTATTGAGCAAGTTGCAACAAATGAAATATAAAACGCAATGAATTACTTACTCCAGAATTTTTATTATACGAAAAAATTTATATAATAATTATGCAAACTAATAAATTAATATAATCAAAGTACTCGAACTTTTAGCTTGCAAACAAAACTGCTAATCAACGAATGTAAATCATTTGAACAAAACAAAGTTGAACCAAATAATTTTATAATGGTCAAATTTCTATGTTATTTATACATAGCCCCCGGTATATTTTTCAAAATAATTTGTGCATTTATTGAACATTTCTCGTATTATCCTGAAGGTGGTTCTCAAAATATTACTTTAAACAGGTGTGTAATTCCTGAACTTACGTCAAATTGAATAATGCCGAGTTTGCATAAATCGTGTCATTATTTGTCTTTAATTTCGTAATATTACTTGCCATGCTAAAACGTAAGAGCACGAATGGATTTTGAGTTGACAGTGATTTATGCGGGACTTTTATATAGGGTGTGTATCTGGATAAGTAAAATAGAATAGGTGCTTATCTCAAGTGTGCAAAATTAAACTAAAAATTGATAATGTTATTTAAGACGTTTGCTATAATTCCGTCAGTATCGGCAAAAAACTGTTTAAGAAATATTGAAATGACGTAAAATTCTTTCAGTGTACCATTTTTAAGAAATAAATTTTAAATTGGTCTTTTCACATTCATGCATATTTTTGCAAGTGTCAGTCTTTGAAAATCAAGAAATGTTTGAATCAACTCCATAAAAATGAATATAGATTAAGGAAATCATCAGTATTTTTTAAAAAATTCCCAAATGCACCAGAGCAATGAAGGAGAAAAATACTTTACGCTAGGAAATAAACAGCGCTAGGTGTCAGAAACTCAGTTTCACATGGTTTTCAACGAATATAATGTGTCATAATAAATCAAAACTGTTACATTACACTGAATACAGCTGCAATTGTCAATTTCAAAATTAAAATTGTATTTCGAAAATGTTGAAAGTTTCTTTGACTCCCTAATAAAAAAGTATACATCAACCGTTAGATTACATTACACTTTGGAATTATTTTTGACAAAATTTAGATTGGAAATTGAGTTCAGCATGATTTGTACTACAAAACTAAAACTTAAAAGTAATCTTTTCTATAAATATTTGACTCCACTAAAATGTTAAAGATGAAACAATGCGATATATAAATATATACTCTGATATTTATTTAATTAATTTTTTGTCTTTGACTAAAATGAGATTAAACCTACTTAAACCGAATAATTAAAACTATTTTTATCGTTTTGTTGTTCATTTTAGTAAAACATTTGTTAAATCAATCATAAACTATTTGATTGCGAAGGGATCACGCATGGCTTCCAAAATAAGCAAATTATAGACAGTTCTATGTATTAATGTATATATATACATATATATATATATATATACATATATATATATATATATATATATATAAATATATGTCTAACAAAATCCTGGTATAAAGCTTTATTTCAGTTAATTAGATACAAATTACTTTGCATTAGTGTACTGTTTCGAGTGTAAATAAGCAAATCATTTTACTTTTAATAAGATTTCCTCTTCTTCTAAAATGTTTTGATTTGTGAAATATAAATGATATTGTGTCTATTTGTGTCGCGTGGGTAAACCTTTTTTTAAAGTCAAATTTTTTTATTCTGTTTATTTTGTTAACTTGTGTCAAGAAACAAATTATTTCGCAGAAAAACTATTTGAACGGGTTTTGTCAAATGTCCGTTTTTCTTCATGTGTAGTTCTAGTGCTGATTCCGATTTTTGCCATGCGGATAGCCTTTTGAACAACGTTGTTCTTCGTTACGCTGTGTGATCATTAAATTTAGCATATTCACGATTTTCCTTCGTGGTTTTATGGCTTGCAGTATTTGTTCTGCATTAATCTAATTGATCCCCAATTCCATGTACAGGCCGTTCGATCCTTCGTGTTGAATGTATTCTGATTGATCCGTTTCACGTTTTGGTGTTCAATTTCAAACGCCTTCATCACAAATATGATAACACTCATTAGGCTATTTACCAGACAATACTTCTGCAGATGGTCTTGTTAATAGTTTACAGAATGATATTATATTTCTGATTAATGTGTTGGAAATGAAACACAGAAACGCAAAACAATCGTCGGTAATATTGGATAATAAAACTATTTCAATGGTTAGAACTTATTGTGCGGAAGCCTTCGGAGTGATGGGGTATATTTACACCAAGTCATCATGTAGACTGACTCGACGAGTGCTTGGAAAGGATGATTACTTTAATTATTGCGCAAATACTAGTGCGTCATAAAACCGCGAACGCAAATCGTGGATATGTTAAATGCGGTTAGTCTGCATTTAAAAATAATTTTATTGTTACCAGTTCTTCTACACGTCTATTTGTTTTATTATTATGACATTTATCAGTGATTAGACCTGAAACAAGCGTTTAGATTTGGTCTATTGATAAAATTCACTTAAAGAATGTCAAATCGCTTGTGGGATGTGCTTTCCATTGGAAACCGAAAGATTCGGAGTAAAATTGAAGACAGTGGAGACAAACACATTGTTGGGTACACCAAGGGTCAGGTAATTAAAGAAATATCGATAAAGGTGTTGTCTGCACCAACTAATAAACGGTTGAATATATTCTAGACATCAAAGCGTGTCAGATGCACAATATTGTTTCGTTTTGTTTCATGTACAGACACATAAAACCTTCTATATTTCTGAAAGCGTTATTAAAGTGAAGACAATTGGCCTACCCAGAACCTTTTATAAGAGAGCAGATGCAATCAAAATGAAAGGCTATGGTTTAGAAAGTAGGCTACTGAAGAAGCTAGCACTGATTCCAAAATTTGTTTCAGGATCACTACTCAACGAAAATTATAAAAAAAACACAGAAATATCCAATTAAATATTAAAGTATGCCGTGGTGGATAGGCCTTTGAGACCTTATAACAACACTACTTCTATACGGCATTACATCAGCATAAAAAAACCAATATGTTACTTTCGAAAAACCATGAAAAACGTATTTTTGGTAGTATGAATAAACGTTAGGTTTCCATTCCTCTTGCTGGTTTGAGATAGTGTTAGCCAAGTCTATCTTCATTGCCGTGTATTGAAGATGAAAACTCTAATCTGCGGCGCACCTCCATAATTTACCTGATTATCGGGTTGCGATCCGATTTAATTGCATCCGCTGTCTTCCTGATTTTTGATATCTGGATATGGATATCTTTTTCAATGGAATGCACATCACCTACTAAGTTGACAATCAATATATCAAATGGAAATATTAGATTAAACTGTCTCATTTATACTTGTTGTTAGTTCTCTTAAGCATTACTTGTTTTAAAAAAAATAAAATGCTAGGAAATTGTATGTGAAATTGGTTTGTGTATACGTCTGCGTGTGTAGACTCTTCGAAATGAGATGACAGTGATTTAGTCTCAATTGCTGACAACTCACTAGATAAGCGTACGCCATGCCCGAGTGTATGTATTCTTGTTTGTTTTTGATTGAGGAGTAATCAACTACTGCACGTGTACACTCATCCCAGGGAAATTACAGCGATTTAGGCCGTAGAGACATTGTAACAACACTATTACTATACGACATTACATCAGCATAACAAACCAATCTGTTATTTTCGAAAAACCTTGAAAAACGTATTTTTTGTACTATAAATAAACGTTAGGTTTACATTCTTCTTGAGAATTTGATATAGTGTTCGTCAAGTCTATCTTTATTGCCCTGTATTGAAGAAGAAAACTCCAAGCACAGACGCACCTCAAGAATTTACCTGATTATCGGGTTGCGATCGGATTTGTTTGCATCGGCTGTCTTCCTTTTTTTTCCCCAAAATATAACAATGCGTAAGAGTCGCATATCGTTATACATCAACGTCAATTTTTAGTTTCTAGTAATGTGCCACCTCTTATTAGATAATATTGTACAGGTTTTTATTTACGAAAAACCAAAATGATTATATCTTATATGGAATACAAAATAGCAATAGGGTTCCTATCAGTATTGATGGATTTGTACAGTAATATACTAGCCGCCCATTTTTTCTTGCTTTTGAGGCGAAACCAACAGATTTGAAGCGCATACAGTATAAACCAATATGTCATAAATGCACAAAAACCATTATAAAAACGGTAGTCTTTTCTCTAGTAATGCGTAGCCTCTTATCAGGTTATTTTGCAAACGGTTTGCTTAAGGAATACCAAAATGATCATACCTTATGTGGAATACGAATAAGCAGCAAATTTCCCGTTCCAAGTAAGAGATTTTCGACAGTGTTAGTCTAAACTCTCCTCTTTGCTCTGCAATTTAGGCGAAACTCGAACAGCATTGAAGCGTAAGCAGTACATCTCACATGAGCTCTAGACGAATAAGAATCATCACATCGGTGGTAATTTCGTGGCACTAACAGCGGATACTATTTGTGAGAAAATAGTAAAATAAGAACAACTTTAATAGAAGTTGCACTTTGACCGAATGATTAGCTCAAGCATATGTCATTTTTGGAACCTATGTTTAATTAGACCCGGCTTTTACCAATTAATTTTATTATCAAATGTGTAGTCAGGTTTAACCTTTCGCACAGTCGCATTATATAATAAAAATGTTAAACAGTTTTAACAAGAGATGAGGCATTAAAACGTGTCCTACGAATATATGGCTGACGATCACACAACGTTCGCATTTACAATAAAGAGATTACTCATGCATATGTAGATTTGTGGCTACCACGTAATTAGAAAATAACAGATAAAATAGCCTCAGATCTTCCACCTAAACACGTAAAGAAAAGTTTTTTTCCCAAAAATTTGTTCTATGTACTGAATAAACGTAAAATATCTCATATATTCTATATATGCTTAATGTGGTAATTTTTACAGTTTCTTCTCAATTAATGCGAAAAGTTTTCGTACTTTCTATCAACAAAATTTCTATGTCTGTTAGCGAGAAAACTCTCGTGCAATTTGTTTTGTGCCATTCTAGTGCAAAATCAAACAACTACTATTTGATAGACTTCTGCTTGAACGATTTGTAATAGGTTGATAAATATTTAATAATTGTTTGTACAAGCATTAACTTCATTTTGTTTCTATCAAGACGTAACTATACACAAAGATTGACATTAATAATTTAGACAGTCTAGGCTTGCTCTTTGAGATAGTTTTGGTACATCAAGAATTAAGTGTATCAATAATGAAAGAAAGGTACCTCCAAACAAATCGATTGTTTTGTTAACAAAATCTGCTCCAATGTGAACATTGTTTCAATCAAATATCTAACTCATCTAAATCAATCAGTTATTTTCGTGTATTGCAATAACTAATTGCCTTTTCGATTAACTCAAGTTAATTAAGCTTACGATTAACACCAGTCTCTTTGATTTGTCTGTCATGCAGCGCAGAAAACAACCAGCAGTCACATCGATTGAAAGGCTTTGATCTGTAGATTTCATCATCGGAGTTCACCAAAAAATACAGAACAATATTTGTCACTATCTCTTTATGTAGTACGATGAGCTTTGGACCGAAGATTAAACCCGGAAATGGGTACTAAATCGTTCCATTGCAAAAAGAGGATTTAGAAACGATTCCATGTTAGTCAAAAAACGGATCAGGTTTTTATGGCAAACCAAGTACCGCACCAATTCATTTTTTTACAATAATATTTATGAGACAATGTTAATTTAAAATTTGCAAAATTAATTAACCAAATTTTTATTTTGACGCGTGAATGACTGACCTCTTAACCATTCAATTGTATTTCTTATCCGCGTTGCAATTACTGCCAATTTTTTAAAATAAATAGATGAGGCGCGATGAAGAAATTTTTGGAAGACCAACTAGTACAAAATGCACAACACATTGCTCGCAGATAAAGACCAATATACCATTGATGAAATACCATTTACGTTTCTTATTAAGTTGCTCCGCAATTTTAATAAATTACCTAAGCGTTATATTTCAAGAAGGCATTGAGACAAAAATTAGAATATAGACTTGTTATAAGTGGGATGATGATGATGTTGATAATTTGCTAAATATTTACGCGCATTGTATTATCCACGTTTTAAGATGAGGGTCCGTATGTGTCTATTAAGCAAACAAGGCTTGAATGTTCCGCTTGAATTTGGGTTTAATGCAATGCTTTTTCAAAAAAAAAACATGGGTTTACAAATATGTTGCGTAATTTAATATGTTTATTCACGATTTGATTTGTCACCAACCTTTCAATCGCATTTTTCGTTCCGTCTAGTAATTTATTGTCTGGCCGCATGGTCTACGTGGTTTGATCGCCATCTCACGCAAGCTTATTTATAAATAAAAAAATTGAGTCGACCATTCATAACAGGATAAACATCTGTGCCGAATCGAATGGCCAATAAACATCTGTTACTCAGAGGTTAATTTTAGATACCAAACAAAGTTTTTTCATCTCACCTTCTAATTTGAATTTTATCATTTTTGCTATGAACAAAATTCTCCAGGAATTCTTATTAGCAAAACTATTGTGCGCAACTCACCTCGAATAAAAATAAAATATATTATATAAATATTGTTTTATTGACAGAAACATTTATCTATCGTTAAAATAATTTGCTATAGACAATAGATTTTACTTTAATTCATCAATTAACTCGAAACGCATTTTAATTCTTGACTTTTATAAATGTCTAATAAATTGAAAGAAGAGTAGACAGCCTTTAAGAATGTACATCGAAGCAAATATTTTCCGATTATTTAACATGTCTACTTTTTAAAGGCCGGTTTTACGGGATGAAAATGTCAAAGTCTGTAGGAAAAGAGGCAAAATTTTTTTATGATTCTGTGAAAAACGATTTCGAATTTGCAATTTAACTGACAAAATGACTACCTTTGTAATGTAAATACACAAATGTGATAGGCCTCCGAATAGGTAATGCTTGTATTTCACTATTGAACCACATAAGTTTATATCGTCAGTGAATATAATAAAACTCTGCTATTATATATATATATATTCTTTTGAAATGCGAGCTTTAATAAAATTCATTGTCCCTTCCTTTGTGCAAAAACAAAAAGAAATTTTATCAGATATAAGAAAATTTTATTTCGCATGGTCTTCACAAATATCTACTTATGAACATATCTTTATATATAAATTGGTAAGCAAAACAAGATAGAAATATGTGAACATAGAGAGAGAGTGTGAAAAATAGAAACCAATCAAATTGCGTGCGTCACATCCAGTTCAAGCTCAATGCTTGTAAGCAGAAGAAGCACGTACAAGCATTCAGCTTGAACTGGATGTGACGCACGCAATTTGATTGGTTTCTATTTTTCACACTCTCTTTGTTCACATATTTCTATCTTATTTTGCTTTCCAATTTATATCTAAAGATATGTTCATGAGTAGATATTTGAGAAGACCATGCGTAAGAAAATTTTCTTATATCTGATTAAATTTCTTTTTGTTTACACAGAAAAGGTACAACAAATATATATATGTATATATATATATATATATATATATATATATATATATATATATATATATGATCATGATTACGTTCCTACTATTTAAGGTAAATATAAAATTTTCCCATGTTGATGGAACAGTAAATTGTTTAAAAGATTGCATACTAAAAGGATATATATAGATTGAAAGGGACTCTGATGAAAGGATTTACGCTATGAATATTTTGTCACTATGAACTCAACATTGCATCAGGTAATTAGAAAAAATCATCCAGGTGACCGATTATTCCTTTTTGGGATCACTTCAAATATTGTCCAGAATTTTCAAAAGACGGGACTCGAACAGCAGCACATTTGCTCTCAAGTCAGCGACTCTAACCATAGTGCAGCCTCTGCTATATATTAGATGCAAATTTAAGACATACACCAACTTAAATTTTTGTTGGCTTCTCTCACATTTGAAGCCAGTTTGGAAATTCTTTAGACTTTAATTTTTAACTAGACACCATTAATCTGCCATTATAATACAGTTGGGCAAGTTACATTGATTATATGTCTAACAGCAGGATTATGAGATTGTATTTATCGTTTGCTTGAACTCAACATTGCATTAGGTATCAAAGACAACTTATCCGGAAAACCGGTTTCGGCCTTATTGATGGCACTTCAAGAAATGTTCAGAATTTTCGGTCGACGGGACATGAATTGGGGCACGTTTGCTTCCGAGTCTTCAACTATAACCCCTGCGTGTCCCAAGCTGAATACTACATGCTAATTTAAACCATATTCCGCCCTAGGTTTTTGTTGAGCTATTCCCTCCGTTCAAACTAATACGGAATCTCTTAGAACTTGGATTTTTAACTAACTACCATTAATCTGTCATTATACAACAGACATCATCCCACTTCTGCAAGTTATATTAAGTTAATGTATAGTAGCAAAATTTTAGTTATGTTCTTATTGTCTGAATAAACTCATCATTGCATTACGTAGCAAATATAATTCATCCAGTAGACCGGTTCCGTCCATATTGGGAACACGTCAAGTAATTCCCAGAATTTGCTTCCGAGTCTGCGACTCTAACCACAGTGTTGCCTGTGCCACATATAATACTCATGTTTAAGCCATACACCAACTTTAGTTTATGGTTAGCTTTCTTTGATATGATATCTATATGGAATCTCATGAGAGCTGAAGTTCTAATCTTGGTCAAATTACTGACATCATACTTTAATACACTATAAATTAACAAATGGCATGCTGTCAGTTCTATAATGACAAATCAGCCATGGCTAGTTAATATTTCCAGTCACAAAAAGTCCAAATAAATTCCACCTGAACTAAGGCCTAACTAAAAACTCAAGATTTTATATGCCTTAAACTTGCGCATAGTATGCAGAACAAGTGACGCAGTTGTTAAAGTCGCAAATTCTGCGGCAATAATATCATAGTTCGTGTCCCATCCGCAGAACGAAACCGGTCTACTGGACAAATTACCTTTGTAACTTAATTTTGAGTTTATATTTAAAGCAAAAACATCATTACAATCCTACCATCATACTTGAAATCAATATATATATATATATATATATATATATATATATTGCTAGATGAATATAAATATATAATGCTCTCCTAATTCCGAATTGTACAAAGATTTTAGCTCAATGTATGCAATTCATTGATGCATCCCACTCGAATTTGTTAACAATTATACAGTACTACTAGTCTCAACAATGCATTTGGTTAAATATAAATAGGGATATATTGGTCTCGGTGAATTGTTGGTAAACGCCGACAAACTGTCTGCCCTTATTTTGTCTCACTTTTCTCATCAAAATGAAAAATTCTTTGAAAACTCATCGCTGTCGGAAAATCACACAGAAAATTTGGCCTTTCTTAAACGTGAAAATGACTTTCAATATTACTTGTGGCAGTATTAGTAAGTTTACCGGTAGTTTGAAGTAGGTGTTAAGCACTTAAACGAACTCTGGATTCTGGAAATATCCTATATCCTCTCAAATTGTAAAATCAAGTCATCGACGCCCCAGTTGAATTCATTTTTTTCTCGTGTGTATGTGTGTGTGTGTGTGTGTCGATAGACATATGATGTCAACTTACTTTTATTTGTACAACAAATTTTTCGAACAGATGCATAAATTTTAAAACTAGAATACTTTAAACCACTAGACAAATTTGTGATTTGTAGAATAATGAAATTCATAAAATACAGTTCTTCTGAATTGTTTCGTTTATCAAGTTAAATACTTTTTGTTGTAGAGAATTAAAATATATGCAAGAATGTGGCATAATAGGACGGTACCGTCCTATTATCCCACATTCCTCACCCAAAATATATAGTGGTTAAAGGGCATTATAGTGGCTCCTACTGATGAGTCGGCAATAAGCACGAGATTATACTATCCGTTCATACTGCCTTTGGGTTAACCTTCTGGTGACAACTGAACTAATTTGTTACTAGGTTCGCAACACCTTATACATAATTTTTTATCAAGTTTTTTAGCTTACTTGATATCAAAATATAATGTTGGGAGACTTAAATTAAACTATTCGTTACACCTATGCCGTCATGAGTACTAAAGTATATGTATATGTATATATTTTTTTACAGCATAATTCTTCGAATATCACTAACAAGCTGCAGTTGTTAAGATGAGCGTACACTCACTCGACTCTTCTAACTTTATGTAGGTTTTATTCGCATTGATATAGTATGCTCCAAAAATGGATCTGGATAGCTTCCCATCCTACCTGACACTAAGTTTTAAGACTAGTGCTTATTTGAGTTCTTGAGTTCTAACACCATAGCTTGAAATGCTTCTGGACTTCAATTATTACTCATTTTCGCCGAGATTCATTGGAGTATTTGTTTTCCCCTAACGTCTTGTCGAGCAATAATGTGTATTTAATCCGTATCATATCATAGAAAGCGTATCGACCAAGCAAGCTTCAACAATTTAAGAGAGATTTCTCTTTGACTATCAAGTGCAATTGAACAGATTTATTTAAATATTTATATGCTTTATTTTTGTGCCAACTGTGTTAACATTTATGCAACGACTTAGCGAAATCTGAGGATGATTGCAGAAATCCTTAAAATAGCAACCAGGGCCTCTAAACAAAGCATAAAATTAAAATCAATAGCATTTGAAAGCAAAACAAAAATCGTTCTAGATCCATCTCTCATGCCTGTCAGTAAACTTCTTTACCAATTGCAGTATATCGAACCTTTATTTATATCTAGAATGTATGAAGTCTGGTGCAAACTCCGTAATCTCACGATTGTGGGTGAAACCATTTAACTTTATCTTTCACACATCACTAAAACTTTAGAAAAAGCCAGGATTACACAAATCTAAATCGTAAACCAGCTCCAGCAAAATGTTTGTAATGTTTTGTTATATTTATTTAAAAATTAACTCGTTGCTAATAAACTTTAGGATTATTTAATGAACTAGTTTTCATATTTTCATTCGTTATTTGAAAAAATCTTATTGTATCTATTAACATAGGGCCCTACTTGATTGTAAGTTTTACGATTTGGCAGAAAATTATAAATATGACCTTCCGTTCCGTGGGTTTTTTTAGAGTCTGGCCGTCTTCTATTCTTACAATATATAATATTCAGCTTATTAATTACGAATTACCTAGAACTCAATTAATCCGGCATGATTTTTCTAAGTGCACATTTGTACATCTTTGCTCCTTTTCCTGACCTCGGAAGTCACCATTAATTACGTAATTTAATATGATAAGAATAAAATTACTGTTCTGACTAATACCAGCTGTTAATTAATATTCCGACACTGTAGTTTCATTTAGTTTGATTTACAGGTATATGTAGCTTTGTGTACTTGAATGCTTAACTGTTAAAGACAAGCATATGCGTCGCATGTATTGAATAGGACACGAGTGTAAGTGAACCTCCGAAAAAATAATTTATCACACTTCATATTTTAACTTTGCTTAATATGATGAAGTATAGAATGTTGAGAGTTCTCTGCGATTATTAAAAATATATTACTACAAAATCTATGATCTAGAAAAAGAATCACCTTGTGAGCCTAATCGAGGCTCAGATTTCTATGCAACATTTAATCTTGCAAAAAATTAATTCTTCCAGTAACTACAGATCACCGTCATTTTTTCTAAATTGTTTAGTAAGTTAACGTTGATAAAAAACAGTTAAAGTTAGATAACTTGATTCCGTTAAATTTCCAGGTGCATTGCTCGTTTTTCAGTTGTTTGATGGGTTCTCACTGGTCTGATTAGTTTCTGAATTTTCAATACTTCAATTCAAGATGCATGTAAGTGGTGGACACCTTATTCACAAAGAAAATAACGTGTGGCAAATGTGATATCCTCATTCTGGACAGAACTATTTATATTTATTTTTTTCTTCAAACAGTATTTTTCTTGTCTGCCTCATTATTCGCCCTTAATATTACTACTCTATTATACTAGCATGTATTGCCACGCAAACGTCAATTGTGGTATCAGCTTGAACAATGCCAGAACTACGCAAAAGCCAATTCCTTTTTTTAGGAATATATCAACTAACCTGGGCAGAAGTACATGAAATGGTGAAATGTTTCACTTAAAACCTACTGGGTGGCTTTTCTCTTCATTGGCTATACTAAAAGTCAATATTTGGTCAGTAATTAAACAGTTTTCGTTCGGTTTCTGAAGCTTTACGAGGGCGACTGGACAACGGAGTGTTGCAGTGTGACAGTGAAGAGAAACATGCTACTTTCATCAAAACAATGTTTCCCCTTCTTCGTGCCGTTTTCGGCATCTATATAAGTCCAATCGCTAGAGGTTCGTAAACAGCTGGGTGGCTACTAGCAATTCTGCAACTTGATCAGTGTGCCACCTTAATATAACGAGAAGGCGACAGATGTACTGATTAATAGTCTAAACGATTATTTGATCGTGTGATTCGAAAGTGGCGTCACCGTAAAACTAGAAATGTACATGGTCAGCTTGCATCAGTTGTGCAACATTTTTATCACTGTTTACTTTACGACGCCGACCTGGTTACAATTGCGAATGTATTTACGGCAAAACGATATTTAATTCACAAATAATCCAATATTTTGGTTCAAACCCTAACGGTAAGGTTGGTATTCTTTTAATTTCATTGCAGTAAAATCGGCCATTTTCTAATTTCTTAATGCGTTTCATAATTCCGTGAATTTATAGATCTTTGGCTGGCCAAACGAATTCAAAAAAACAAAAAATAGAATACGTTAAGGTAGATAATTACTTCTTTATTTACTTTTTCGCATAAATAAAATGCTTTTTAATAAAGTAGCCAAATATTTCTACTGCATTTTCGTCTTAATTTGGATGCATACACTTCTTTATTCCACATTGCATCATACATTAATTCAAAATTGTATGCAAAACTTTCCCTGTCGTAAGAAGGCACAAAAGTGCGCGCGTCTGCATGAGGAATAGAAGGAAAGATTGGGACCGGTTATCTTCGATTACCTACGTCGTTAATTCATTTTTTTACAATGAAGTCTCCTTTCACATTTGTCGGCTAATTTCTCCTTATCCTTTTATGCCAGAATTGTAAAATCAGAAAGGCAGAGCGACGCATAGGTGAGGCATTGAATTCGGAGAATGCACACACCCATACACATACAAATGCACACGACATCGCGTGCAAACACACACACACACACACAAACTTTATTTGTTTAAATAAGACAGCAGGCGGTATGCTAACAAGACGTGAATGATACCTTTAAATATAATACGATAATCTTATATTTCTTGATTTTTTAGACGCAAAAAATATCATTAAACGTAAACAGTATGCAGAATCACTTGTTATCAAATATTTTAATCAAGTGGAGAGTTTTAAATAATCATCCTCTCTCAATATTTTCATCGAAACCCTATTTATAGTTTAATGTTATACGCAAGGCTAAATGCAGAAAAAGAAAAGTTAAATCACAAAAAATATGAGTGTAGTTAATATTTTAAAATTGATATGAATTTAAAAAAATATTTTTGCAGAACTCAAAACACTAAATTGTAATTATGTAATCATTTCCGTTGTTTCTTACAATTTAACTAAGTGCAGTCATTTACATCAGGAGACTGTATCAAATAAAATCACATAAAAACATAATATATTTTCACTAATGTAAATATTTTAATTTTATATGAGACTGTGCTCATATTAGCTATACATAAATAACTCGTTTTGCGCATATGTAGCATTATATATATATATATATATATATATATATATATATATATATATATATATATATTATTTGTATTAATGTGCTTAAATCCTATTCAAAACAATGAATGACATGCATCACAATTACTTACTAACATATACCACCTGAATTTACTAAGTGATCTTCGTTTATCTTATGAAATTATTGTGTAGAAAACGATTTAAGCAAATATAATACAAACTAAAACTATAAATCAGACTGCAAATAGAGCTGTACTATGAAACAGCAATCATCTATTTCAGAAATAAGTTACCAACATACATATTTCAGCTTCCAGTTATAGTGAAGATTTAAATAAAACAAATATAGCTATTTGTTTCAATACATAGAGTGACATGTGCTTAGTTCAAACATGTCAAATAGTAAGTCTTTTTAAATCAGTTTGCGTAGCTTTAATGATTTCTCAATTTACTCAGAGCTTCAAAATTTGAAAACAGTTAATAATGATCAGATAATGAAAACGATAATATATATAAGTTCTTCGTAAATGTGTACTGCCTAACATTTTCTAAACATCAATTTAATTAAATAGGATAACAAATTTCATTATTTGAAAGCAATGCGTTTCCGCAACCAATCCTTAATTATCAACGAGTAAATAGGCCACTATACCAATACAGGAACAAACAGAAAAGTGGAACAGAATAAGAGATCTTAACATTAATTTTATGCATTATATCACACACAACTCATGCTCAACGTATCTTCAAACTTTTCCAGCATACAAACACGGCTGAAATTTTTTATGCCATTAAGCTACTTAGAATGCGCCTACATTTATATTTTTCCTGAAGTTTATATTTCAAAAGCTAAACAATGCTCCGAGTTCAGTTACAAGAATAAATGAAACTTAAAATGCTATTTAACTCGGTATTAATTGTGAATTAATTTGTATAAATAATTGTAAAACGCGATATTTTAATCTCTCTCTCTATCTCTTTCCTAATCTCACCTTCTCCCTCTCTATCAATTTCCCTTGCTCAACTAATTTGACCCCTCCTCTTGTTATTGTTCTATAAGTCATATGTTTATGCTTTATTGTTGATACACCAAAGTTATTTTATAATAGAGTTCATTCGTTACTCTCAAATATTTCAATATCTCTTTTGTAGAAATATCTGAAAATATAGTGCATAAAATTATCATTAATTAACAATACTTCGCTTACTAATAGCACACAGGTAAGGTAATTTGAATTTACCCACTTCGTCTAATTTGCTCGAAGCTTATCTGCTTCTCGCATAGTTTAAAGATATAATCTGCAATATATGATGCGGGTAATGGTGTTTTTTAACTTTCCTTAAGGATAGTTATTCAGTTTTCTATCTAAGAATAAATCAATCATCCATTATTGATAAAGCCTTTCACGTATTTGGTGCGCAGTCATCAGATCTTTAACACTATGTCAAATTAAAATGTCGCTTATTCTATTTAAACTATGTCAATCCAACTGTAGTCACAGAGGTCAAGTGTTGGTTTCATTTCTCGTGTAATTCTTCGCACATCTAGCATTATCTCTTGTAAAATACTTCAAATTTCCGATGCTCATCACAACATTTGAACTTTCCTTTTCCTACGCGTTGGCATATCTAGCAAAGCAAGATGGTAAACACGCCTATCCTTAACCAACAGCATCAAAATTGGAACAGGAAGGGACTTTAAGGCAAATTCCTTTTAAAATTTAGGTCACTTTCAAACTCAACGGAGTGTCATTGTTAACCCGTAGCCGTGTCAAATCATTGCCTAGTCATGCAAACGCAAAAAAGTATATAAAATTATTTAAGATTTTGCTTTAAGTGTCTTGTTTTCAAAAGAAAACCGTTATAATATCATGATATTTATTGCTATTACTGAAATAATGTCGGCGCTATCCTTTCAATAGTCGGTTATAATGGACAGAAAGCAATATAGTTGGCCAAATTTTGAGGACAAGCTTTACAAGAACAACCGTTGAAGCATCGACTTCGATTTTTTTTATTTCGAATTTCATTTTGGGGGTTCTACGGGTCATGGTCAAAGTTGAGGCAACACGTTTGACCATTGAATAGCTAACGTAAACTCGGTGACCGCATTATGAATTTTTTATCAACCGTGATATTGATTAATTTAAATGCAAACTATCTGCAATAATTTCTCGTATTTAATGAGCAACATGATCGATTACGCACATGTATGAAAATATTTCTTTCCAATAAAAATGTAACATTGCACCCGGTAGCAAATGCAATACATCAACTACACCAGTTTCATATTTATTGAGCACTCGGTCAATACTGGCACAATTACTGTGCCACGGGCTTACACCGGAACACATTTGCTTCGAAGTCTTTCCTTCAACTACTGTTGAACAGAAGCCACGCAATAATAAAAAAAAGTTTTAATTGGATACTAACTTAGGATTTTTAATAAAAAGTTTTCTTCAAGTCGAGCCTATTTAGCATCGCATTTGAATTCAAGTTCTAATTGGTCATTTCTGTTCTGTCAATGTAGACCCGGTGCAATGCCACCTAGAGAAATGACACTAAATTACGGTTTTTTATGATAGAATTTCTTTATTTACTGTTGTCAGTATAAACAGAACGCAATCTAGGATAGAAAATGCAATTCGTCAAATAAATCTGACTTGTTTTTATTTAGAACTAATCAAATATTTTCGGAAACTGACATGGTCGTGACTCGATAGAAGACACAATTGCATCAGATAATTGAAACCATTCACAATAGTCTTCAAGATGCGCAATATAATAAACTTACACTTGTAAAAACACCTGCTTGTTTTGGTTAACAATTTCTTCAGATGGAAACAATTTGGCATTGCTTACGATCGAAAGATCAGACTGCGCAAATTTTGGATGATACAGTGGATGAATACTGTATTCCTGAGCGAATATTCCCGAATTTGAACCCGGCAATGGAAATTATGACAAGTACTTGATGAGTTCATGATTGGAACGAACCTATTCTACTTGACGAATTGCCTTTGATACCTCGTGTAATGTTTAGTTTATACTTACAACGTATTTATATTCAATATTATGCCATTGAAATAAAAATATATATAATCATATGTCATTGATCAGAAAATGACGAAATTACCATTGCATCTGTTGAAAAACATCTATTTAATTCTTTAAAAATTCATTATTGATAATAAAATATTCCTTTATTTTGGATAATTTGTCCAACTTCTTCCTTCAACACAGTTCATCACCAATCTATATCCGCAATATATTGTTTACGGATTTCTATTTAATTGAAAAATTGAAAACGGGTCTTATTAAGAGTTCCATTTATGTTTATTTGCAACAGCCTGAATCATGGTTCATTTTTTATAAATATTGAGTTTGTATCGGTTTTTTTTATTATGATTAGTATTGATGATAATTTTATAATTTATTTATGCCTGAGGTCTGGTTACATTTTAATTTGCTTCAGGCAAACATTTGCATCTTTGGCTATGTAATATGCAATTTTTGTGACCTCTGTGTTCTCACTATTAAAAGAAGTCCCTTTTTGTTTTTTTTTAACATACAGGACCGGTAGTTCGCAGTGTTAATCATGATATTAGTTTAATCTTGCGGCACATAAATGTGCACTATACAGTCGAAATTTAGCGCCAAACAAGATCCAGTGGGAACGTCCAGTTAATGTTGTTATTATCAAGATTTCCTCTGGAACGCAATTTCAGCGACATAAATAAGAAATTATAAAAATAAATAAATATATATATTTATATATATTCCTCTTTGCATATATGTGGTATACACGTACTTATGCATGTATACTTGTATGTATGTACGTATTTACATGTATGTTCGTAAGTGAGTAGTATGTATGCATGCATGTATGTGTGTTGTATGTACGTAAGTAGGTATGTATGTATGTATATTTGTATATATGTATTTATATATGCTTTTATGCATGCATGTTTGCATATTTTGTGCAAGCATGTAGATTTGTCTGTCCAACTGTCTGTATGTCTGTATTTATATGCATATGTATATATAAGCATGTAGGTATTAATGTATGTATGTATGTATGTATGCATGTATGTATGTATATATGTATGTATGTATGTATGTTTGTATGAAAGTATGTATGTACGAACTCATTTATTTATGTATGCATATATGCAATTAGGTATTTATTTATAAATGTATGTATATATGTGCGCATGAATACATATATGTATGTATTCTTTTCCGTATGTATGTTTTTATGCATGTAGGCATGAATTTATATTTGGTTGTATGTATGTATTTATATGCGTATACATGCATTTATGAATGTATGCATATATGCATGCATGTATGTATGTATTCATGCATGTATGTATGTATGTATATATCTATCTATGTATTTTTTATGATGTTACGTATTTGCATATGTATTTGTGTCTGTATTTTCTTATGTATGTACGAATGTATGAACCAATATATTTGCATTTTTGACTGCATTTCTTTATATTTTTTGTTGATATATTTTGCGTAATATTTATGTACACTTGGTGGGGCTTTTCGTCGTCATTCGACTACAGTGCTATGATAATAAAATATGTGTAATTTTGGTCCGGTTACTTATTGTCTGATAAAATTAATATTTAACTATACATAATTGTTTTACAGACTTTACTGTTTCCAGAATGGACATCTCTGTCAAACAAACCACATACTCCATACTATTCATATTATTTTTATAAAAAGAAATTCAATTTCTAATAGGTTTTTCGACGTTTTAAAAGTATTTGGATGGGGGGTTTAGGTGAGTTTTTGATGTTTCTTAATTCTAATGTATGTGTTAGTGGACATTCGTTTAATTTTGTAAAAACTGAAAGATTTTTAGAAAGCTTGCAACTGTATTTATACATCCAGCTTCATAAATCTCAGTTTGCTAAAGGCAGCTTAAACTTGTAAATTGTAAAATATTTCCAGTGTAACTTCTTTCAAACCACGAGCATTAAATAATTCTTTAAATCAAGTTTGCGAGCTTGAAGTAAACACCAATCCCATTGTATTTAACCAGTCGTCAAACAAAATAACAAAACTACCGCCAGTCGCATTCAATGAGGCTGGTAGGTCACACCTGCAGCTTTTACTTAGAATAAGACTACTTGACGTGTGCTATATGACCTATGGAGCACGGCTTGATATGTTTTGGGAATCTCTGCTAATTAAGCTGAGCATTGAACTACCTGATTCATTTTGATAAGTTGTATTTCAAATTTCTATTGTAGACTTTTGAAAAACTTTCTTTGTTTTAAATTAATTCTACACCTATGTGGACATAGATAAACCATTAAATTGCCATAAAATATCTCACTTATACGCGTATACATTCGTGGTCACACACATCCACACGTCAGCATATAACTTACAACATGCCATCCGTTGGACTACGTAAAAATTAATATATTTCAAGCGCATGATCATACAGGCTTCCATCCGATTAACTGAAGACCTCTCATTGTGTCTATTTTTGTTTATGAAATAAATTAGCCTAATTATTTGCAATGAATTCACTCAATGATGTATTTTGTAAAAACAAATAAAATGGCATTTATATAATTAAACGAACATTGGTTGCGCGGGTGGTGATAACAATTATTATAATCAAGGTTGCGTTCTTGATATAAACACCTGACCCATTAATTTCTTACATATGTCAGTATAAACTAAGAATTGTATAGTGTAGAAAAGGCACTAGGCCTAAATGAATTTAGAGACCTAGAGAATACGACATGATTCTAAGACAATGCAAAGCAAGGAGTTTCGCCGGAGCTTTACAGTGAATTGCCTTTTCTACACTATACAATTCGTAGTTTATACTGACATATGTAAGAAATTAATGGGTCAGGTGTTTATATCAAGACCGCAACCTTGATTATAAAAAATAAAATGGCATTTATTCATTAGTCAAATGAAAGCGAACTAGTCGACATGATTAAAGTAAATTTATTTTTAAATTGCTTGAAATAATATTTAGAATGCTCCACAAAACTCCACAATATCTAACATAACGTGGAGTGAACATGGTTTATCAAATTAATGAATAAATGCTTAAAAACGCTTTACCATATAAGAAATAGAGTTTCCGTTGTTCTGGTCGAGTGTAGGTATTCATTTCTAAGTCTTCCTTTATACACGTTCGTATTGTGATGTCAGAAATCTGACTATTCGATTTTGATGCATTACTCTCGTTCCGAGCTCATCATCCATTTAAATTGAAAAGATTTTGCGCAGTTAATGTTCGTGTAAATTATTTTGTATGTTTGCTTGCTATTAGGTAGCTCGTTCCGAATGTGCGTATTGGATGGTTTGTATCCAACAAGTCAGTAGATCTTCATCCGATTCCGATATATGTGCATCTGCCAGTGTTCTTGTCAGTTTTGAAGGTAATATTACACTAATTGACGCCCGTACAACATAGATTTTATCTTCCCAACGTATATTCTTATTGCTTCTCATTATTCTTGACAAATCATATACACATTTAAAATTTTAAACATGCAGGTGCTAGCAGAAAGGAGGCAAACGTTTAAAATTGTCGGAATACATTAGTCTCTCTGTTTAATAAAATTTTCTAGTAGCATTTCGAAGATTTGATTTTGCCTCGCATCCTTGTTCGAGGGATTAATGATGCTGGAAAAACTCATAAGGGTAGATAGAGATAAATTTTCTGTTGCCACATTCTGTGACGTGCGCCTGGCGAATTTTTGAATTATCCGACGGCTAAGCCGGGCTTAAGCAGATAATATTAGCGCATTGAAAACTATGAACTAATAATTATCTCAAGGTAGCGTTTATGATATAAACTTCAATTCAATTTTATTTATTCACTTGTCAATATAAAATAAGTTTTGCATAATTAAGAAAAGGAAATTCATCCAGTAGACCAGTTTCGTGCTTATTGGATGAATTGCATTTTATGAATTATCTAACGTCTGGTATATACTGAAAAATGTATATATAAAATGAGGTTGGTGTTTATATCGAAATCCCTAACCATGATTGATATATATATATATATATGTATATATATATATATATATATATATATATATATATATGTATTGACTATGTTAAGCAAAGAACTATTTGCGAAAATAAATGTTTTATTATTAGGAATACACTTGTATTTTAAAACAGAATTTGTATTGCTGCATTATGTGTTGTCATGATGAAGGAAAGGCTACACAACTAATGGATATATATATATATATATATATATATATATTATTTAATCAGTTGGACAAGTTTTACTTTACATCAATGCTGTAAAAATTATGTTTCACCTAATTCAATAAAATCGATTTGCACCAATTCAATGCCTACCGTATAAAAGAGTTGCAATACTTTTTCGGAAGATTATTAAAATTTATGTAACATAAGAATCATATGCAGTTGAAGTGGTGACCAATACAATGGAATTCAGAATATTCAGACATTATTGAAAGATAAATACCATTTTGATTCCATCTGAAACACAAAATTGAAATTAATTACGCTGAAGTTTTGGGTCGCTTCCACGAGCTGATTGCATTATGGCATGACACATATGCAACATTTTTGCGTTCAATTTGCCATTGATGTGATTTCTACGCCAATGAGCAATGATTGCTTTCTGCTGATATTTACTGATAACTAGAGCAAATAATCTAAAAAATATACCTTGTGCAAAACTCTGACACTAAATGCTTTTAGCATTATTTAAAGTAATAGCTAACATGGCGATTAATTATTTAGTGATGAAATGTCCACGTACTGTTTAGAGAAACATTAAATGTCGCAATTCGCTGCAGATTTAGTTCCAATTAGGCATAGAAAATTAATTAAGGCAAACTCCCTCCTCTTTCAGACATTTTTCTATGAGGTGCCGGTATAGTTGCTGGAGATTGCCTGGTCATATCAAAGATTTATTCGCTTGTGTAGCCCACATCTGTGTATCTTATTTAGGCCTTCCATCCAGGTAGCCAAACCGACTAGTTTAGCTAAGGATATGTCGTCCAATGCCGTAAAGTCATGCCGCATAAACACTTGAAATTGTGAAGAACACCACCCATTGGTGAATTCTTAAAATTAAATTAGAAAAATACAAATGGAAATTTAGCAACTACCTAAAGTGACCATCGAATTTTGATATAAACAGAATTTTAAGACGAAAAATATTGGACACGAAATTTATGCATATAAAAACAGTTTTGCAAAATCATTTTTATGAAGTCTAAAACTACATCTTACATATAGCTAACCATATTATGCATAGAAATACAAGAAGTATTTTTACGTCATATCTATTTCAATTAATCACAGTTCAAAAAAATCACGTTTGAGTTTAATCAATTGTTGGAATGTTTTATTCAATACCATTTTGTGATACTGTTGCTATCAAAGAGCAAGAGATTATCAAGCTAATTCGAAATGAAATTATTCGATCTGCGTTTTGAGTAACACATCATTCAATGGTCCAATAGTTTTCGGCTAAACATATCGATAGCTTTCATCAGTCAGATTTTATCTCACAAGTTTAACTAATGAAACTAATGGTGCAAGTTACACTTATGAGCTAAAATCTGACTGATGAAGAATATCGATAAGTTTAGACGTATATAGTTAAAAGAAAACTACTGGAAAAATGTAAGCTGCGTTAGTCAAAACGCAGATCAGGTAATTTCAATAAATCCTGGTTCGCAAATACAATCTTCCTTCTAATTAGAATTAAGTTGTAACGGGAAATGATTTTGTTGTGAAAAGTCAACATTATTCTTTTTTAACTTGAAACGGTTAAAAAGATCTTGAATTATGGGAAATTTGCAATTAAAGTATAACATGTATCTAGTAATATATTCTATGTTTGCAAGATTGAATATAATTTGACGGTGCAAAAAATATTATTACGAGGTCTTTCTGGTAACATATATATATATATATATATATATATATATATATATATATAAAGTAACGTAATTGGTTGCGAAAAAATTAGGGAAATTTCGATGTAAGCTCCATGATGAATTTCCACAAAGCTCTTCGTAGAACCAGGAACTTTCAAATTAATTGGAGATTTAAAGTAAACATGTTCAACAATTTGCATCAGTAATAAATTAATAAAGACCAATTTCATTTTGCTTAGACTAATTTTTTATTTCCCAATAAGGTTCAGGCTCAGTTTTTAGTGTTTTTATGAATCTTTTATATCAATTTTCAAAATACAAATATCACCCTCGTCAACATCCAAATTATTACCATCAGAAGAATAATGATCTTTAACGGCACAATAAAACAGAAGTGTCAAAACATATCAAGTATAAACGAATTTCGATAATTCTGCGTGTCACCAACGTAGTTCTTTTTGGTGACATACATAGCTATAATGTTTTTTCTTTTAAAGAATTAATCGGAGTGTAATTTATCAGGAAATTAAATTTATTTATTAAAACTGGAACAAAATAAATAATTTTAGTACTTAGCATAGTCGCGAGGTAGCTATAACTCCTCGTCTCAACTCCAGGTCACTCTAAATCAATCTAGAGACCTAGAGCATATGACCCGATCCTAAGATAATGTAAAGCAAGGAGTTTCGCCGGAGTTTTACAACCGTTGAAAATTAGTGCATTTGTCCCAATTTGAGTTCAGTCGTCACTGAAACCTGGTATTAGTTAAATTCTGTTTGCTCGTATACTTCGATTACATTGGAAAATTCGTTGCTCAAACTCGAATGTTTTTCTCAAAAATTTTCGGTTTTTAATATGTATGTATGATTTGCTGAAGCATCATTTGAAAGGTTATATAATTTTGTAGTTTCTCTGTAAGCATGACTGATGACAGACTGAATGCGTGATTAACTTGTATGCAATTTTTTTCTTATTCCTCCATAAGTTTAAAACTTATTCAATAATATTCTTAAGAGTTGTGTTTTTGTGTTGGTGCATCTATAATAGAAGTTAGGCCTAACACGATAAAACATAAATTTTAAATAAGGTAGAATGGATATCATAGTATAAGAGGAATTAAAACCAATGTTGAAATATTTTAAAGTAGCTTATGATAAATAAAAAAGCAGTTTATAGTAATGAAGCTCACAAAAGATGAGAATTATAAAAGCTTAATTGAAGAGACAATTTATTTCTTGTAATGTACCAATTAAACAAGCAGATTAAAGAAAGTAAACACAAGATGGAGTGGATGGCCGATAGAAATAAAGAACAATTTGCGACAATTACCAAATATAATTGCTAAAATATGATCGCCGTGGACCAAATATAACAATATCTATATATTTCCATTCCTATTATATAAATATATATATGAACTTTCTGGATTAGAGAAGTATACGTTTGACGTTTGTAGCACGACGTTCGGGTATAAATCCGACCTACTCATAAAAATTGTGAGAGAGCAGATACAGGAAATTGTAAACAGAAATAAGAGAGCGACAAAAAAACTGGCGAGAATAAAGATGGTAGTTACCCTCACTGAGAACGTCATCTACAGGAAAATATACGATATTTTCAACTGAACACATCAGTATAATCTAAAATAATACCTATTAAGTAAAATGATCATAAGCTAACACTAGTCACTTTCGCTTTTTCAGAATTTGGCAGATGTACCAAGTAATATTCTTCTGGTCACTTAGCCAGATATTGAGTATACTGTTGTTCGTCAGAAATCCTCGATGTTTGTACAAAGATTATAGAAATGATTTCTTGTTTACAGAAAATACTCTTGTAATTTTTCACAAAATTCAGGAAGAAAATCAAATTTCGGACAAAACTATATGACCTTGTACGTTATATGAAATAAAATTTACCATTCGTGCTACAACATGATGAATTATTTATCCATGTTAGTCTAAAGGCCGGATATCAACGATATACATTATATATATATATATATATATATATATATATATATATATATACATATATATATTGATAGTTTCTGATTTCACCATTTATATATATATATATATATATATATATATATATATTCATTGTACCCTTCGCGTGTGCAAAAACAAAAAGAAATTTTATCAGATATAGGAAAAATTTCTTTCGCATTGTCTTCTCAAATATCTACTAATGAACCTATCGTTATATATAAATTGGAGAGCATATAAAGATAGGTTCATTATTAGATATTTGAGAAGTCTATGCGAAAGAAATGTTTCTTATATCTGATAAAATTTCTTTTTTTGCACACAGGAAGGGTAAAATGAATTTTATTAAAGCTCGCATTTCAAAAGAATTAACCATGTGTTACATATTTGTTTATTCAAGCCGAAATGTTGTTCATGGATATTTGGGCAGTGTAATGTATTAGGCAAAATAATATTACTTAAACGAATGTATATTATACAGAGACTACTGTGATAAACACAATTTCTTTAATAGCCGCGTAAATTAAAACAATTTGTATGTGCACTAGCATCATCACAGAGCTTTCATAACATCATGCGGAATCATGTTTCAATGGATTTCCTTCTATGGAAACTTTCTAAACACGTATTCAAATTACTGCTACTATATTCAGGCCAAATTATTCCATTCTTAAACAAAGCAATTGATAGGATTGAGAGTAAGCGCTTCTGTGCAACATTGCCTGTGTTTAATGAATTGAAAACTGTAAATTAAAGTTGCAACAAATTTTAATTCTAAACATTGTCGTTCAATGTGATTTGATTTCTAGAAGAAGAAAAATAATGTCTGCAATTATAGTTCAATAAAGGGAAATGAAATAGTTGAGAATATTTTATAAAATACATTTGTCAAATTCTGCCTGTCAAATTTGAAATAATTCATGATTAGGCAGATGTGCTGAAAATGAAGAAAAAATTTGATTCCAGATATAAACTGGCAAAAGAGGCCGTAATATATATTGAATTAGAAATAAATTAAGAGATTTTTATTTAAATGTGAAATAATAAAAGATATTCTGATAAAAGAATAGTTATTCGGCCTACATCAAGTGATAACACTTGTAGGAATACGAATATTCAGCAAGATATATACATAGATGGTTATATTTATAAATAAAAAAATTGAATGGTTAGATATACGGATACAATCTATTTATTTGAATCTAAATCCACCGATATCTCGATACTAGGAATGTGGATAAATTGATGGGTAATTGGCTAAGCAGTATAATGTAGTACAAGAGCAAAAAAGAGGAAGAAAAAACAGAAATTTTACGATAAATATAAATTTCGCGTATGATTATATAACCATTCATATTTCAAAATGACTATATAATCGGTTACACGTACGGATAGTCATATAAACGCTTCAAAATTGATGTATGGATGGATGCGGAAATGGGTTGCTGCGCAGATGACGGAATTGTTTGCTACGCCCCATTTGTGCTAAATCATGCGTAACAATTTACTTTCCTCTTGAACCACTTATAATAGCAATTGCAGGATTTGACGTGCAGCCAATTAAATCTGCGTTCAAATTCACATTGTCTATCGTTTGTCATCTTTTGTGGTAAAATTGAAATGAAATTTAAACAAGCCAAATACTAGTCGAACAAATGTAGATAACAGTAAACGATTGCTCAAGGAGGAGTGAATTATGAACAAAAATTTAATTATTTAAAAGTAATTAATGCATAGATTTTAATTAGAAAAATATTTAATTGGTCAGACAGCTGTCATTTTGGCTATCAGCATTGTCGTCGCGTTCTGCAACTTACCGATGTATCCAACAATATATATATATATATATATATATATATATATATATATATATATATATATATGCACATATGAATATCATTTTTATTAAAAATATTATATATTGCTTTGTATTTCAGAGCGCTTAGAAATGGAAGCCCATATTTTCATTTCATAATAATTATTTTTGATATTATTACAGTAATTAAACGTTTAAAAAAGCATTGGTATGATTGATGAGAACTAGTAAATCAAAAAGATGAAAACCTAAAGTGGAAATTCGTACAAGTTAAAGTAGAATTTTCTTTGCAAAACGATAAGTTATGACTGTGATATTTTGCTTGCAACAGTCTGGTTTCATTTGTAGAATTATTTAAAAGCGCGAGGCGTCTTCTTTGAAGTAAATGACACCGATCTTTTCTAGAGTATATGGCTTTTCTGGATTTGGTTATTATTCTCAATTTTGGTGAAATTTAGCCTACATTAAAGAGCATGGAGTTGGTACCATTCAGTCGCCTTGCTTCAGACTTTATATGAATTGGAATATATATTCTTGCTTGAATACATTTGCGTGTAGAAGATTGCATCGTTCAATTTTTGCATATTGCTAAACCAAATTTATAGAGGTTACAGCACGTAGAACAGGCTCCTACTGATGAGTCTCCGGTAAGCAGGATACGCATGCTGACTTTGGTTTATCCTTCTGGTCGTATTTAAAATAATTATATACTTAGTGCGCAACTAGTAATACTCAGCAAAATATATGGTGCGTTATATCGTTTGTGTTTTAAAGATGTTAAGATAATTAGGTAATGAATAAAAAAACAGGAATGGATTAATAAAACTAAAGATTAAACTACTCTTTTCAGCTATTAGCTCAAATTCATTCCTGATTTCACAATCAATTAGAGAATAATGAAAGTTAGAATAACATATTTTATACCATAATTAAAAAAGAGAGATCTTTATTAACAGTCGGTAAAGTAACGTTCATATAATCATTAAATAAACACGATTATTTTTTTAAGTAAACTGTGTCGCAGCAATATAAAAAATTTCTCATGGTGAAAAATGATTCCGCATAGTCAAATGCATTACAGCTTCCATAAACTGGACCAAATTATTAGTGGATTAAACGAAAATTGGTTGCGCGTGCGGTGAAAACATTTATTTAAATCAAGGTTGCTATCTTGATATAAGCACCAGTCCCATTATATACATATATTTGTCAGTAAATTCAAAGCATTGTGTAATGTAGAAAAGATAATTCATTCATTACACAGGTTTCGTTATTATTAGTAACTCTTCACGTGATGTAATGAATTTGCCGCGAATAAAACTTGAATCTGGACACGTCTGATTGCGAATCTGTTGCTCTAAACACTGTGCAAAAGATTCCGAAATAGAGGTGCCCAAGTGCAAGCCCTGTCCGCGGCAAATTATGGGCAGCACGTGAAGCTTTACTTATAATGACGAAATCGGTCTACTAGAAGAATTGTACTAACAAATGTATGTAAACAATGGGAGAAGTTCTTATATCAAGATGGCAATCGTTATTTAAATAATTATTTGCAGATTGACCTGACATAACGTTTGATTTCAGCAATAGTTATGCAAAATATGAAATAAGAATAAATTTTCCCAATTTAAGTAAATCCTAATTGTGTGATTGACGACCATATTTCAATCGCATTTGCCATTATTTTATTTATGTAGCCAGCGCACTCGATCGCATTTTATACCCCCTTGGAGTTAAGTTTTCTGCAATTTTTTGCGGAATTAAGCTATTTGAGCCACAATCTGCGTTAACATTCTGTTCACTAAGTAACTTTGTTCGAACAACTTTTTTATTAGCTTACGAATTGTAAATAAGTCTCCTTTTCGTGGTTATAATTCTACTTTTGTAAGTCAATTTTTTTATTTCATTAAACGAACATTGGTTGCGCGGACGGTGCTAACAATTATTATAATCAAGGTTTTAATCTTGATATAAGCAACTGACCTATTAATTACTTAAATATGTCAATATAAACCAAAAATTGTATAGTGTAGAAAAGGCAATTCATCCAGTAGACTGGGTTCGTCCTTATTGAGAACTCATCAAGTACCGGCCTCGGAAAATTCTGGCCAGTACATGATGATTTCCCAATAGGGACGAAACCAGACTACTTGATGAATTGCCTTTTCTACACTATAAAATTCTTAGTTTATACCGACATATGTAAGTAATTAATGGGTAAGGTGTTTATAATAATTATTATGTAATTGTTTAGGTAAAATATATTATATATTAATCATTTACTAAGTAAACAAATAAACATTTGACATTCTATGTTTTAAGCTATATTGAATACGATAAACATTGTCTCGTCTATCTTAAACAAACACAACAGAATAAACAAATCAATTATGTTCTAGTTCAGGCACTGTTAATACACAATTGTAACTCTATAAAGTAGCCTTATAATAATTTTCCGAGTGACAACAAATGCAATTTTCGTAATTATTTATTAGCGTTGTAGATTAAGTTATTCACTTGGTACTTTTATAAATTTCTGAGCTCGGAAGAAAATTATAATTATCTAAAAATAATATTGATGAAGTTGTAGATTTTCTTTGAAAATCGTAGCTATGACACGTGCAAGATACATACTATCATATACATCTTTTGAACTTAGAATGTTTTATTTTTTAGGCCAACGACAACCAAAAGAACTGAAAACCATTATATAATGAAAGTTTCCGTTCAAATCAATTGATAAAAAATATGTAATAAATTAAATATGCAAGAATAAGATAAAACCTTGAGAACAAAGAAGCAGCCTTAATGAAATAGATAAATGATTTGGAGATATTTTAATTTCTTTAAAGCTAAACATATAGAAATACACATTTAAATTCATGTTAATATGTGCAAATCGTAAATTATCTATGTTAAAATTTGTACGATATATCAAACATTTACAACGTGGTTTTAATTTCCTTTTATATTACAAAGTATCTACCGGAAATTTGTTTTAATTTTAATGTTTACAACGCTTCTTTGCGTTATTTTATCGATTCGATCATTCGTTTTAATGGCTATATTTGGACCTCGTTCAATAGCCACACAAAGACCAACAGAGAAAGCACAATAATACAACAAAAAACTTAATTTGCTGTCAGGCCTCTATCAAAGACCATACTTACAATAGTCCATTTTGCGGAAATGTTTTTATGCTTTCAAAAATTTTGTCTATAAAAAAACAGATCTCTTTGACTGCAAAATGCCGTCATTCATGCAACATAAAACCTAAAATCGTTAGTTGTTCGTTATATTTAAATCTGTATATTTCCAGTTAATAAAACAGCTCGGCCTTACATATAATCAACCTAGTAACAAATTAGTTCAGTTGTGACCAGAAGGATAAAACAAAGGCAGCATGAACGGAAAGTATTATCTCATGCATTCCGTTCATACTGCCTTTGGTTTATCCTTCTGGTCACAACTGAACTAATTTGTTACTAGGTTCGCAAAACCTAATACATACTTGCATATATATTAGTTCTTCGCAACAAACAGTATATAGCTGAAATATAATCAACCTGAAAATGGTGATAAATAACTTACCCCAAAGGACTGTTAAAATTGTGTTAGATAAATCATCTAGCGTTCAAACGTGATTATAAGTAATAAACACAACAATATTTCGATAGATATCGTCATTTAACATATCGAGGTTTCTTTAATTAATTAACTGACTCGCATATATTTACAAAGAATAATATTCATACCTAAAGAGAAATATGGATATAAACGAGACTCCATAACACATATGACGACAACTTATAAAGATGGAATCTAGTTTATCAAGAAAAATATTTGTATAGGGTTTTAAGTACGAACAGTTATGCCAATTAATAGATCAAGAGAATTCTAATTGCAAAAAAAATAAAATGCGACGGAAATATTTCATCAACAAATTGAATTATTACGTATTAAGCTCTATTAATACCAGTGGCGCAAACAATATTTCAGAAAAAGGAAACCGTTATAAAACGTGGATTTTTATTCCATCTAACAACCTCTGAGCATTCATTATAAAGTATACGCTTTGTCACTTTGGGAAAATACACTTATTTAATGTACAACAGTTACGTTTTAATTCCAAAAATATTGGCAGAATAAAATAAACATTGCATCAGGTAAAAACGGAAAATTATACGGTGGATTTGATGCGTTCCTTTTGGGAATTATTCAAGTAATATCTGGAATTTGCCGCGGACGAGATCAAACTAGGGCACATTTGCTTCTAAGTCCAAAACTCTACCTGTGTCGCATAATGACCCAAATAACACTCATGTACCAACATATGGTTTCAGTTAGCATTGTTATCGGAGGGAACCTGTTATTAATCACCCCAATATTAAGTTAAAAATAAGAGTACTTGAAGATTTTCTATTACTGACGAAACAATTCTACTGGATAAAATGATTTTGCGTTGTACGGTACTTTTTCGCTTATACTCATTATACATATATATATATATATATATATATATATATATATATATATATATATATATATAATCAAAATATTGCTATTAGACTTCCAATCAATCTAATTCCACCACATATCATGGCATTTGTTGTTTAAAGATATATCGAGTGATACTACTTAGAACTTTAGACTTCAGACTGCCAAAAGTGTGTCATGATTAGTGTAGTGGATAAGATCCTATTCATGGAGGCGAATGTGCCCTTTATCGAACCGTAGCCCTGGCAATTCGGACAAGCAGGACAAGACCAATTTACTTGATGAATTGTATTTTCCTATCTTAAATATGAAATTATAACAGCCACTTCTGAATTTTTTATCAATTGGCGTGATAAAAACTGACAGGGATCAGACACTACTGTGTGTGTCATAGTTTAACCAATAGGTTACGTAACAATTTTCAATTTTTTATTCGATCCAAAAGATAAAAGAATAAAAAAGAAGAAATTTAAATATTTGAGAATGATTACTAGCTGTAATTTAATTACTAATTACAGCTTAGAAGGCAGCCACATTCTGCAATTTTTAACAAACTTTTACACAGAATATAGCACATATTTTTACGAAACACACATCAATCAGTAAAACCTAAATTGGTATACTTTTATTCACTTAAATTTTAAATCGTAACCGCCGTTTCTTTAAATTTATAAAGAAAATACACAATAAAATATGTTTCTAAAATCACGAAATTCTCATTACAGCTAAAACTAAAAACCATAAACTGTTGGACATATACTACAGACAGGCCATAAGGCCCATAGCAATAATTTTTCGGGATATTGGTTCTAGCTTTACGAGCTATCGCATACAATAGGCTTAAAATTTGCTCAACGTACAACATCAATAAAAGCGCTAAACTATATTCCAATAGAAGCATGACTAACAAAGATTAAAAAGAAACAGATAAATCTAAATCAGGACATATACTCGGTATGTGGACGAAGTAAAAAGAAAACCGATGGCACACCATATAGTTTTATGACAAAGTAAAATTCTGCATTGTGACATTTTAAGATAAATATTGGTAAAATGGGATTTTTTAGAATAAATAACCTTTTTTAGCGCGAAAAAACGATACAAAGGTTACCGATTTCAAAATATTGCCTGAATATATAGGTAAAGTGTTGTTTATTAATAAATATTATTGAATTAAATGGGACTGTTCTTCCTCATCATATATATATATATATATATATATATATATATATATATATATATATATTCTTTATGATGTCCATTCCTTTTTAATTAAACAGTATATTTATAATTAGGAAAACCAAACAACAAAGTGAAAATATTGTCCGCTGTTATTTTCATCAGTGTTTCTATCTTCTTTGTGAAAGCGGTGTATTCGCCGTCGTTCAGTCTTGCAATTTGACAACCCAGTGATTGAATGATGCTCTCAGCATCTTGCAGTTTTGATTGGTTGTCCTCGATACCATTGAGCAATAAGCGACTTATAAGTTTATTCGTCGGTTTTTGGTTATTTCTTCTGCATTGCTTGAGGAATCGTTTTGGCACAACATCTGATTCTAAACACGATTTGAAGAACTTAATTCTTTCTAGAAGTTTGGCACACGTACAGTTGGCTGCAATATAAGTGTTTAGTTCCTTACGGGTAAAAGGCTGACCCCGCTCTTGATAATCTTTATGATGTCCATTCCTTTTTAATTAAACAGTATTTTTTATAATTAGGAAAACACAAATAACAGAGTGTTATTTGTGTTTTCCTAATTATAAATATATATGTTCTTTTTAGCCGCTGTGCAATTGTTGAGGTCGGTACATCGCCTTTAAATGATAAGTTTAGGGAAAAATGCTTGATGGTATCCTCTCCAATGCGAATCTACCGTGGTCTTATATTGGCATTAGTGGACAGCTCTGGGTAGTTGTTCATTTGCAAAATTTTCTTCAGGTAGTCCAGTTCTTCCTCGATCTTGTGATAAAAGAATCTTCCTGATTCTGTTTGATAGGTTGTTAGCTAAGTTACTTTTGTGGGATTTTGTCAAAGTACAGTTGTAATGAATGTGTTGCGCGGTGAAAGAAGATAATGACCTTTTATTTAGAGAATACTAAACTTCGCTTTACAATCTTACTTTTATATACATTCTTGGTTTTCATCTGATTATGTGGGTTTTACTTATATTTTTTGTTTGGGTTGATTAGTAAATGTGCATGAGTAGGTGTATTTGAGTGTGTCTGTTTGAGTGTATATGTCTTTCTCGCTGTATTGCAAAGTTATGTCTGAGATCTAGTCATTCTTGTATTGAAGGCTTGAGAGTTAATCAACTAATCGCATTGTCGTCTGTTACGTGTACGTGTAAAATCATTCGTTTTTCCTTGTTCAATATTTTGCGGATTGCAGTGTTGATTGCTTATATTTTGTTGAAAATTATGTCCCTGTTAACAATGACTGTGTAAAGGTCTTTCTCCTGTATTGCAAAATGATTTCTGAGATCTAGTCATTCTTGTATTGATGGATTGAAAATCATTCAACTATTCGCATTGTTGGCTGTTACGTGTTCGAATTTTTTCACCAAGTGTCGTATTTAGTTTCGCCTTGTTCCTTAATTTTGTTCTGTCGCATTGGAAACATCGCAGAGTGTGCAGGTTGTAGAGTTGAATGCTTATATTTTGTTAAAAATTATGTCCTGGATAACAATGATTGTGTAAAGGTCTTTCTCGCTGTATTGCAAAGTGATGTCTGAGATCTGGTCATTCTTGTAGTGATGGTTTTTTACTAGTAACAGCCAACAATGGGAAGAGTTGGTTAACTCACAGTCCATCAATACAAGAATGACCACATCTCAGACATCACTTTGCAATACAGCGAGATAGACCGAAAACAGACACACACACAGACACATTATCATAAACACTTACTAATCAGCCAAAACAAAAATAGAAGTAAAACCGTGCCAGACTAATTACCAACCAACACAATCCAATGAAATCCAAAAATTATTATAATCAAGGTTGCGGTCTTGATATAAACACCTGACCCATTAATTACTTACATATGTCAGTATAATAATTGTTATCACCACCCGCGCAACCAATGTTCGTTTAATTATAGAAATCCAAGAATGTATATAAATGAAAGATTGTAAAGTGAAGTTTAGTAGTCTCGAAATAAATGACCATTATCCACTTTGTTATTAATGTGTTTTTCATTCTAATACAAAATATACTGTGTAAAGGACATAATAAAGATATATATATATATATATATATATATATATATATATATATATATATATATATAATGTCCATGCCTTTGAATATTACACAGTATATTTATAACTAGGAAGAATGTGTTCTTTCTTCTAAATTATATATATATATATATATATATATATATATATATATATATATATATATATATATATATATAACATAAAACATGCTACTATGCGTTCATTTATTACATGAATAATGTTTTACGAAATTCATTGTCAAATCGCGAGTGTGTTTAGTGGGTCTAAAGCGATATGTATTTGATGTATACATGGTGGCGCATTTAAAATCTCTTAAATATAGTTGTCTGAATCTTTAATTTGTTTAGCAGACTCGGAACAGTCCGGAATTTTAGGTTTAATTGTTTATAGTTATAGCAATTGTATGATATTTTGTAATTAATTTCATAAGGAAACATGTCTAACTGCTTGTTGGTTTGTGATTAGGATTCATTTTTGATATGTTAAAATGTATTCAATCTTTGCCACTTTTGCTAGTGTTCATAAAATTTCTTACACCACTTTGACAAAAATACAGGATGTGCGGATATGAGTACTATTCGCCAATTTATTGAAGACAAATTTCGAGAAGAAAGCATATTTTGTTGAACGATTTGGTTACAAATTGCAACTGTTAATCAGCGAAGGTGGTAACTTCGTTTTATCCAACGTCTACATTGGTCATATTATACTATTGATTATAAACTACACAAATTATATATATATACTAATGCAAATAATGGATCGCTGAAGGGTTATTGTAGCTTCCTTATGCAGGTTTATTGCAAAATTATCATTTTAAGCTACACCATGAAATTGAAAATACATTTAAAGCAATATTGATTAGTAGTGTGACGTATTAGATTTAGATTCAGCTCTGGGTAGCACCAAAATTAATTATTTCTTAAGTATTTTGCATCGTACTACCTTGGATCAATTTATTAAAAGCTAAGTTTTTTTTTAATTTATGAGTAACAATGACGGTTTTGATGTGCAAAATAATAATCTTTCTATAAATAATGCAATAATTTCATTATATTCATTAATTATGACATATCAACCATATACTATTTATAAACATTTGGATTAAATTTACTAATGCATATTCGCAATAATAATAATGATGATGATGATAATAATAATAATAATAATAATAATAATAATAATAATAATAATAATAATAATAATAATAATAATAACTTTTATATAAATGGTTATTCTTGCTTAAAATAGAAACATAGAATAAGGACAGATAAACCGTTTTGCATATTGTTGCATAATTTATATTAAAATGCATATATTTTTCTTTAAATTTCAATTATTTACGATTTCTTAGGTTGTGCATGTCTAACTTATAACATTTAACAAAATTTATGCCTTTTGTGGGATTAGTGTTCGGAAAATACGTGTATCTATTAGTTTATACATGTGATTCGCTTGTCTCGCGTTTATGCAAATACGGCCATCCGTATTTTAACTTTTTTGTCAATGTTATTGACCAAAAAGTAAGGTTCTATGATTGACGTTAGACGAGATTAGTATTGTATATTTGGTTTTTATTCATTTAATGAATTCAATAGAGTGAAGAGCCCTGCATATTGATCATTAAAATGAACGAATTACGTACAACGAATCCGCGAATATAGCTACATTTTACGTAAAATATTTAAATGAAATTAATAGAGTTAGGCTTTGACAGTGTTTATGGAATTTGCAGCATGGAGGTCCTGATATATTTTGTATAATTTTAGCTTTTTTCCTTAAAATAACAATTTTTGTTAAAATATGTTAAATAAGTGACAGTACTTTCCAATTCATTGTGATAAATCGATCATGTACAAATGACATTCCCATGAACATCATTATACTACGCCATTTGCTTACATATCATTTCATTATAAAATCCGATTGCAGCTAAATTTCTATTATATTGAACATTTTTTATTACAAATTATGTTATATCGATAACTTTTTTCCATTTTAAAATTAATCATGAACAGATGCCGTAATCTTCAAGAACAAATGAACAAAAGGAAATCCTAATTTTTATTAGTGGACAGTTCGTCAGCGAAACATCACAGTACCTAACATGCGCCAGATATAGGGAATATCAATTGGCGACAAACAGACAGCTGTAATTGGATACACGGTTGGCAACTAGTTACAAAAAAACAAAATTTAGCAAAAAGACTTGGTATGAACAAGAAATATTTGTTAAAATACCACAAGAAACAACAACAACTTCGCTTGCTAGTATGCGTTCGAAAATCAGAATTGCTAGGCGAAAAAATCAGTAAGTTAGGAAATGATTTTTTTTAAATTTTGTGAGATTATTAAATATCTAGAATTGCATGCTTGGAGCAATAAAGCATATGCGTTAAATAATCATTAAAAGCAAACTGAAAATCAGGAATTCTTTGTAATGTCGAAGTTTACATAACGTCTAAACATTAAAATATATTTTAAAAACTAATCGTTCTGGCTGTGGACTATCATAGGCTTCAAAATTTATGCCACTGATACACGAAATTAAAAATCGAAAAATGAGCAAAAATTTTTGGATAAAACTTTATTATTATTTCGATGAGCAAGGATCAAAGAAGAAAATTAATTAGAGATAATAAAGACATTTGTAAAGTAATTTTTTTCATTAAATCCATGATTCAAAATTTGAAAGCAAAGAAAATGTGATGATATAAACTTGTGGGACACTGATAAAAAACATAAGCACATTAAATCACCATTACTTTCACTTTTGTCGAGCATATATTTAACATCAAGTACTCCTAGGTTGATGTCATTATAATGAGTTTGATCGTAAATGTTGGTAACTTAGCCCAATTCGGAAGATGAAATTCTCAAAATTGAAAAAGTCTGCTTTATATTTCCAATACAAAATCTGTCCCCATTGTTTAGCCTACTATTAATTACCCAAACAAAATTTTCTAATATAAATATGATTATGTGCATAAATACTTAGATCCACGCATACAAACAGAAAAAAAGTCACAATTGCTTTCTTTCGAAATTGTTTTATAAAATGCTGCGGTTATATGGCTGCAAAATCTTGGCTTTTGCATCACTTTATTGAGAAGTCATCAGAAGATATCAGCGAGTGTCTTGTGTGTTTATTTTTCACTATACTACCCGAATACCAAGGTAAAAAATGTCTTCAGTCCCCTTTGAGTTTACTGGGAGTCAACGTCAGTATCAAGTTGCGTTGGGCCACCGAAAACAATTGGAAAATTAATGTAATTAGAATAGTTCGTTTTAAAACAGGTCACAAAACGAAAGCTTTCATCATAGCCTTATTGTGGAGCTTAGATTGAAAAAATGTCCCATTTTGATGTACACTAATGAAGAATATAATGAAAGCATATTCCTTCACATTTTTCGCGAATTTGTAAGATATAATTCGTTAGCCTCAGCTTTACTTGTTTCTATTAATAATTACGAATCAAAATACGAGTGGTGTTTTATGAGTATTGGCATATTTCAAATTACGTATATTGTTAAGTTGAGAAATCTCAAAAGAGGCGTTGCTTACTATGAATTACTGCGTCTATTTATGCTTGAATTTATCGTACGAGCATTTTTAGAAAAAAAATAATAAAAAATGCAATTAACTGCCCAATTACAAGCCATTGTTCTTCTGTATTTATGCTTAACTAGGTCTTTTAGAAAAATCAATCTACTTATCGAATTAGGCATCCAATGGAGTCCTTGCTTTATGTACATTTATATATTTATACAAATTTGAGATTTTATCTCGGGTTTCTCTATAAATTTACTTTTTAATGAACAGGATGCGATCTGACAAATAGCATGCTATATGTAACTGTTTTGGACAAATGCGCTTTTATTATGACGGCAGGCTTTGATATATCGATAATTTTGCCACGACATTTGTTCTAAATCAATTGGTAATTTAGACACTATGACCGACATAGGCTCAGCCATAAAATACACGCTATGCGTTTGCCGTTATGTAACAACGTTAAATTTATTGCAATCCGTCCCGTTAGTCTACAAATGTCTCAAATATTTATTTGCTATGAACCCATGCCGTGGTTATTGGATACCAAATCTACTAGAGAAATAACAAAGGAACATATTTCCAAAGGTTTGTTTATGATTTATTATGTTATTCTTAAACTCATTCGCAAAATTTTAAGAGAGAAATTATTAAATATTGTTCATTTTTAGTTTAAACTATAAAATGTGAGTGCCAGCAAATTTTGGTAGATTGTAATATACATAAAGTAGGCTTATTTCAAAATTATGGCCCGACGAACTTCTGAGAATTCAATAAGGTTAGCAGAAGGTCAGCGGTTATTACCGTTAAAAATTTTGCATTAATTTATCCTCCAACACTTTATCATGTAAGCCTTGTATTTAGATATAAACTGTTTCAAAATAAATAGTCCGATGTAGACATTAAAAAATAATCATTATTGGACATTTGCCCTTGCCTGATTACCGTATCGCATTCAAACTTGACACTATCACAAAAAGAAGAAAAAGAAATGTTTAAAATGTCATTCCTCTTTTATCCAACATATAATTCATAAATAAATTAAATGTAGTATAGAAAACGTAATTAACTTTTGAATAAAGTCGTTTATTTTTTAAAGATTACATTTTCTTTTATTAAGATTAAAACTCGCACGTTCTAGATTGTCGCGTAATTTTGAAAATTAGTAAAGAAACGTGTATGAGTAAATATGAATAACTGAGTTTATTAAAATTAATAAATTTATGTGTTTATATGTTAAACGTTAATGACTGCTGAATTACGTAATTATTATAGATTCGTTGATATGAATGTATAAATGAATAAATTTGTAAGAGTTTATTCAATTTCATTATGGTTGTTAACTGTTATATATATATATATATATATATATATATATATATATATATATATATATTTATTTATTTATTTATATGTGTGTGTGTTATATGTTGATATTGAATGAAAAGGTAAAGAGAACTGTTTAGAAGCCCGTTGAAACTTGCATAAATCTAATATGTTTTGAAATATATTTAATGAAACGCGTGCATCCTTGATTGTCAGAACAAAATTTAATTAACTGTGCTTTAATCATTTTTGCATTCAATTTATTTTAAATATTCCCTGTTGAAATATGTTATACTTTTCATGGGTTAAGCAGTTGATATTTACAATTAAAAGTTACGCATTCTGAAAAATTTTTTTTTTTTAATTTAGCTATATTTTCAAAAGAATGTAATTATTACAATTAAATAAATTTGTAATATCCCTTTTGGAATGGAAAGTTTAATAAATAACGTCATGCCTCTCCCACGTTGAATATATTTAGAAAATGTTTCAGGTAAAAAATTCGTTCTTTTTCTTTTCTCCTCAAGTATCTACATTTGAACAGATTCGCATTTTTTCGAGAATCAGTAGCAACAACAAATAGAAACTGCGAGTGTGTGAGTATAAGAGGAAAGTCCAGACATTTCTAAGTATCAATTCTAGTTTCTACTCAATGCATGCACATGCATGTTTAGATGTGGATTAGAAATTTCAGCCTCTCTTATGCTTACAGTAAAGGTATTTGAAAACATGGAGATAATTGGACGATTTCCAGCTCCCCAATTTCTCAAAATTTCAATCGACCGTTCGTTTTGCCCATAAAAAATATTAAATTAATTTTATTTGTACATCCTGGAGAAGCAAGTGTAAAAAGTTTTACTTTTTCGGGCAGGATATTCTTTTTCCTAAGCCTACTAATAACAATAGTCTTCGTATTTACAATTCGCTGATTTTGAGTAACTTCTTTGCGCGTACTTTTTAACAGATTAAAACTCTTGGATAGGTTTATTGCAATTGTGGAAAATCAAAGTAGATATACGACAATCATTTGTGCAATTAGTTCATACCGAGATTTTAAATTAGCAAAAATTATTGAATACAAACCAGGTACCTATTAATAATAGAAATACATTAGATAGTATCTTAATGTAAAAAAGCAAACAGCTATTAATATTACATGGAAAAGATTAAAAGTTAATTTACTGTTCACTGTGACTTGAAAGAGAGATAAATTTCCCCTAGAAAAGCTCTTACCAGCCGTAAATATTTTGCTTGCCTATCTATTAGAAAATAAATTATTCTTTTAATGTATGAGATATATATCTTTTTATTTTTAAAACTTCAACATTACCCTATTTAATACCACCTTAATATCTGCTTAATAGCGTTTTATAGATTAGCTTGCCATTATTTTTTACATAAAAAAATAGACTCCCATTTTGTGCTTCGACCAAATGCTGGCAATTTATCTTGCAGAAAATGGAATCCAGCTTGATCATTTTGATTCAAATTCTGATGAGCTTTGGTCTGTTTCAAGATGGAGCTGTAGAATCCTGTCAAAGTTTGACGCATATTGACATCACTGAAACTTTTGGGCTGAACAGTCTGCAGCATCAGGATCAACTACAGAGCGCCGTAAACCAATTGGGTTTTTCAGAATTTTTCCCCAGGCTCGTGAATGCGCCTTCTCCGCAGATGACATCAATTGGCACTGCTCCAGGAAGACAAGGACATATTTCTGGTAGAGCAGGAATCTCACGAACTAATGATTCACCATTTAGTTTTAATCTGACACAATTGGTTGCCGAAAAGTTAGGAATTTCTGCCGAAGAAATGGAGGAATTGCCGATTCACCTTTCAGATGCAGCAGAATCGCGTCCATTTGCTGTGAAGTACGCCGATTATTTAAACGCTTTTTAAATTTTTATTTCTGTTAACTAAATTGCCCAATTTTTTGATATTTTGTATATCTTGTTACAATTACAGATAACCACATAAATCAATGGCAATTTAAATATGCCAGAAACGCATTGAAATTTTTTGCCGATCACTATAAAATTATTATCTTAAATGTGTTGATTTCGTATGCCTGGCCTCTAGCAAATCTAATTTATATAACGTCAATGAAATAGTGCTTCAATAAAATGTGTAAGGATTGTGCAATGAAGCGTATGATTGAAAAATTTGACCAATGAGCATACATTAAATAATGAGACTTTATTTCAAATATTTAAAATTTAACGCAAAAATTGTGAATATCTAGGTAAAATTGAATTATGTTGCATTATTTATAACGCTTAACATATTACATAATTTCAGGACACTTAAAAATTCCAAAAAAATATAGGCATCAAGCCACAAGCAAAAGCAAGTGTTGATGCGGTTTAAATTAACTGAAAATAAGAAAGCACACAATATATCTATAATTGGACCAACAATTATGATTTAGCATTATACATTTGAATATAATTTTCAAATGCAGGCGACGTGTATATATTCAGGTGAAAAATTTCAACTGAAAAGAAAATTGTAATCGGATAAAATTAAATTTCAGTAGAAATAAAGCCATTGAAAAACAAAAGTTCGTATGTTTCTATCCAATACATGATTCCTTATTTGTATTACAACAAGTGATTTTGGCTTGATTTTTTATGCTCATTAAATTATTCTTATTGAATACCTGTAGTAAACAGATCACAGTAAGATATTTCATTTGGCCCCTAAAAGAATTGCCCACTTGAATTTATAATATCGATTTCTTAGCATGAAATTATTTTGCTGTGCAAAAATAATACGCTGGATGTTAGGAATAAGCAATTTTAAAATTTCTCCATCTAAACGGTTTAGCTAAAGTCTTCCTATATGTTTCAGATTGCGTGAATCTAATATCTTACCGCTAGGTTGTCTATTTTTTCATTTCCTTAAAAATAGTTCGTTTAATTTTTAATCTAAATATGTCGAATCTCAGTATGCTGCATATAAAACATCATAATAACTTTTTAATATGTTGCCTGTTCTAAGAAATCGATCAAAATTTTCTGTAATTTTATTCACTAAATCTAGGTTTCGTGATGCTAGAGAATATTACTTTCCTCTGCCTAGCAAGAAACGTGTATTTAAACAAATATTTCTAACATAAGATAGACATTAATAGAATTTGATTTAGTCAATCGCATATCACAGTAAACCTGTCGTCAAACGCAAATGCTGACACGTTCAAAACTTCGAGGACATCGTAAGAACACAACGGTAAACTAATTAACGATGGTCTAACAATGTTGCACGTATACGATATGGAATATCAGATGTGCAGTTTTCACATCTGGCAGCCTCACATACAATTCATTTGCCTGTATATTTCAATGAAACTACTTTTTTTTAGATATGTATTAGGTGTTGCGTACCAAGTAACAAATTAGTTCAATTATGAACAGAATGATAAACCCAAGACAGCATGAACGGAAAGTATAATATTATGCACTATCATTTCCTGCTTACTGGCGACTCATTAGTAGGAGCCGGTATTAAGTCCTTTAGCCACTATATATTTGGGTGAGGAATTTGGGAATTATATATACTGGGTAATATATATATATATAGTGGGTAAAGAGCGCAATACCGGCTTCAAATAATGAGTCGCTAGTAAGCACGAAACGAATGTGTGCACGAGATTATACTTTCTGTTCATGCTGTCTTTGGTTTATCTTTCTGGTTGTAATAGGAATAAATTATTACTAGGTGCGCAACAACTAATACATAATTGCATATATATTAATACCCTGCCACAAACTGTACCTAACTGTTATATAATTTTATACAGCCTCGAATATTAACTTAGTGTAACTTACCTCCCAAGTTTATATACTATAAAAAAACGATCATTTACTAAGAGGGTGGTGATGGCTGTGCTTCAAATCACGTGTGCACACACGAGATAATGCATATCCCATTTAATATATCTTGAATATGCTCCTTTGGTTTGATTTCGGTTGGTCAGATTTTGTCGTTCTCTGACGATTTTACCTGCGGCAAATGCTATTCAATTTCACATTTATGTAATGAAATGAAAATTAGTCGCGTGGGCGGTGATAAGAAATATTCAGATCAAGTTTGCTAAAATCATGTCATAAGAAATGCCCCGATACCTCCTCCTTAAGGAGATGCTATCCAAAATCGTAAGTAAATATAGAATTGAAAAGACTTTGTAGTATACGTCAGAGTAGTGCGTTAGATAGAGTCACACACTCCAAAGCTAACATGCTCAGGTTCGAGCCATATCCGCGGCAAAATTGTGGATTCCCAATAAGGAAGAAACAAGTCTACCGCAAAATTTACCTTTGCCACATAATGCAATGATTTGTTTATATTTAAAAAATTATATATATATATATATATATATATATATATAACTGGATTCATGTTATATCAAGTGCCCAAAATTGATTTAAATTATTTTTATCACCACCCGCGCAATCGATGATTGTTTAATTATGTTAGCCTTCAGTTCAATAACACTTTCCCATTTAACATTCTTATTTTCTGTACGTCTGTATGTCTAACGAGATGCAGCATAGGCTCTACTTGTATGAAAGGTTAACAACAACAAAAAATCTATTGCATGCCTAAAATTGGTGTCTAGTGTAAGATGAGGTGGCATGGGTGATAGAACCACTAACATCGAAGCAAATGTGTACCGATACGAGCCCTGTCTAAGACAAAATGCTACACAGAACTTGGAAGAATTTCCAATAACGACGAAAGGGATCTACTGGATGAATTGCCGTTGCTAGCAAATACAATGCGCTGTATATACTGGCATAAGTATATATAATGTGATTGGGATATATATCAAGTTCGCAACCTTGACTTAAGCAACATTAGAGCATGTTTACTTTCAGATTTCCGATTGTTAGGGAAGAAACCTAAGATATTTAAAGCCCGCAAACGGACTGAGTTATTAAAATTGGAAAGTATACATATAAGGGAACAAAAATAGGAAATTTAACAAAGAGAAATTTGTGAATATATATATAAATATATATATATATATATATATATATATATGCATAGAAAACTGACGAATAAATGACGCGATTGACCTTATTTTTTTGGCCTCAAGCAATCCATCATGACAACTACATATCGGTTATAACTAGCGAAGCTCACAGATTTTTCTTAACAAAGCGAAATGTATAATACAATTATTCAAAGAGCGCTAGAACCTTTGGTGAGGCTGCTTTTGACGTGTTAATTTGAAGCAGTTGTGAATATCGTTTTCTGATTGTTAAATGATTTACTTAGCTTAGAGGCCATTTAAAAATAAATTGATGTGTTTCATTTTTATTCTTGGAGACTGGACCTTCTAACATTCAATTTACCAACGCCTAAATTTTCAAACATTTTCTTTCGGGCCACTTCGAATCATTTCTGCCTTTATATTAATAATTAACAATTTATTAACTAGTAGCATTAATTGGAAAGTAAAATTCTCACAAATTCTTTCATAAACGTACTGTTCTTTTTGCTGAAAGAAATACGTGTTAAGTTGTTAAAAGTTAAAAAGAATTTCATTAAAATTATTTTGTTAAAATGCAGTCGATATCAACAGTTTTTCATTCTTATCAATAAACTCGTATTTCTTTTCACTTGAGCAATTTGATCAACAGAATTTTAGTGGCCCATTATAAAATTAAAGACGCTTACCACCTAAAATTATATTTTCCTTAAAACTTTTATAAAATAAGGATTCTCGCTACAACCGGTGAACACTTTTGCGAAAATTGGTTAAATGGATACCGGGAAGGCTAAACGGAACATTACAATGCTAATTCAGCAGCATAGCTGGTAAATAACGCAACACTTTAACAGATTATTTAAATCAAGTTTGCGAGCTTGAAGTAAACACCAATCCCATTGTTTTTAACCAGTCGTCGAACAACATAACGAAACTACCGCCAGATACTTGTTCGTTTTTTGAAATTTCCTCTCCACCACCTTCACTAAGGAATTGCGTAAGACTGGAATAATTTAATCGCACCTTTTAAATTTTGGTCGTGTTATTACTAACTTTATCGAAGTTCCTAAATTGTTCTTTAAATGTTGAGTCGCATGAACCTAGTTTGCATTGTATACTGCTATTTCAATTGCAGCTAGTCTTTTATGTTACGTAATGAAATCAAGATTGTCATCTTATTATGTACATACATTTGCAAGTATAAACTACAATTGTATGAGGTAGAAAAAGCAAATCATCCAATACACAGGTTTTGCCCTGACTGAGAACTTATCTCATAATGTCCAGAATTTGCTGCAGACAGGGCTGAAATTTGGCCACTACTACTTCCGAATCTGCTGCTCAATCCATTGATTCACCCTGTCGCATACTACGCACAACTTTCAATTAGATAATTGAAAGTTATATAATTGAAATATATAATTGAAATTATATAATTGAAATATATATATAAATGTTTCTTGTATAACCTTTTCCCATAGGTAGAGCCTATATTGCATACCTCTAGACATAAAGTTTCAACTAGCTAACGCAATCTGTCGTTATAGGACAAAAACCACGCTACCTGGATATATGGTAATGAATTGAACATTTATATAATTAAATGTTCGTTGGTTGCGCGGATGGTGATAATTAAGTAAATCAAGAATGCGATCTTGATATAAACACCTGTCAATCAATAATTGCACGGCGTTTAAATAGAACCACTACAAAATGTTTTCCCAGAGTAATAGTTAATATTACATTCAGCGCACAGATAATCATGAGGTTGAATGCCAAAGATCAATAGCCAATTCCATTAAATCATTCAAAGTCTACAAATACTTATGTATGTTCGATAGCATATATATTGTACGTGCGAAGGAATAATGAATCAACAGAATCCAGTAACATTTACCGCATAAATTGACTACGAACAAGCTTGACTCGATCAGGGAACTTAGCTATTTCCGTTCATATATTGGCAACCAGGCATCTTGCGAATTTGGTCAATTTCTAATTTCTACACAAAGCAACTTTCGTAAAGATTTACATATATATATATATATATATATATATATTTATTTATATATACGAAACTCTTTATATAAAACAATATGCCCTCGGCCATAGTATTCAAGGGTTTCACCAACGTGATATTTTAATCGACTGCTCAAGCATCACAATACAAAACAACAATTTACTGTCATTCATGGAAGTCCAAAATCTCAAAAGACAAGCCTCAACAAAAATTCGATCAGATTGGCCACAAATGAAGAAGAATATATAGCTGTACATGTGATATCGCAACCATCATTAACAGCGACAGAAATTCCAAATAAATATAAGCATTTGACGCTAGAATCCGTACACCCTGTGTTGTTACCAAATGAAGAGAAAAAATTGAAGATTGATGCGAAACAAAAGACGACAGTCGGGAGAAAGACATTCGTACACGTGACAGCCAACAATGTGAAAAGTTGGTTAATTCGCAATCCGTCAATACAAGAATGAATATATATCAGACATCAATTTGCACTACAAAATGAAAAACTCCTACATACAAACACATGCATATTCACTTTATAGTCAGACCCAAAATGAAATCGAAATAAAAGCGAGTCAGCTTTTTTGCCACCCACACAATCAAACTAAAACCCAGGATATTTCTAAATGAATGATTGTAAAGTGGTGTATAGTACTCTTGAAAAATTGACATTATCTACTTTGGTGTTAGTATGTATTTTCGTTTGAATAATATATATATATATATATATATATATATATATATATATATATATAATTTAGTGCAAAAGTAAAAGTTGCAGATAAATTACATTGTACATTCTTGTTTTATATTTATCTTGAATTTAATGTAAGTCTCGTGCATTCTGTTAATTTTGATAATAGAAATGGTCAATAAATATTTATATTTGACGACATTAAATAGCAAGTTTTCTTCATTATTTTAGTATGATGAAAATAGAAATATTAAATTTCTTTTTCTCATTTCTTGAGAAAATTGTGTAAACTAAAAGTATGCTTGGGCTCTGCTTACGCCTTATTGATCTTTTTATGTTTATAAAGACGACATCTGTAAAACCCATTTCTTGTAGTCAGAACTCAAGTCTAGTATGACATCTGGTAATTTATGCTGTTAAATTTAAAAAGCTTTTTGGATTTAATCGGATTAAATGCATGCGTTTTGCAACAATAAAATTGAAGCGGGAATCGCTCATGCTAGGTCATGCACACTCATAAATACGAATAGGCACACAAAAATTCACCAGTTTAAACAAGAATCATGTACGAATTTCTTTGATTTATTAAGCTGCGGATTAAGTATATTGCAGATAAGACCTTTGGCTGTGCGTATCTAATTTTAGGTCTGTATTTTGAACAACACTTGGGAATCTGTCTGATTTGGAGGTGCTATTTAAAGCAAAACCGGAAAATAGTTACGCAGCGGAAGCTGATATATACAATAGCCTTAAATTTCAACTAACTAGACAAAAGAAATTTGTACATGATTTAAGTAGAAATTTGAGAATTTTTTTGTTCTTGCGTGTTCGTACGTTTGAGTGTGCATGACAACGCATGTGTATTTCTCGATTCCTGTTTATTTTTTTGTAATGCACATATCTTATCCAACTTAATCCGACATGCTGTTGAAAATTGACCATATAAATTACCAGATATTACTATAAAGTTGACAAATAATCTATTTTATTTAATGTACTGTTACCTGCAAATTTTACACGTTGTAGTTAACGTGATTCCGCGTCACTTCCTCATTTTTCAGTAGATTCTACAGGCTCTTAACTAGTTAAGGTTAGTCGTTTGTTTTTTAATTTAAAATTGATTTAATTTTATAACTGGTTAAAGTTTACATGTATTTTACGTGAAGAAAAGAGGCTGACAATTCTTACAGCCTGGTCGTTGCACAACAGCCAGTTGATCGGGAGGCGATATGCAATCCAAGTCTTCAGGCAAATCGGATGAAAATCGCTGCAATGTGCTGTCAGTCTACAGCAGAGTCAAGGCACTACGTGGATGATGTTATGCCCGCAAGTAATCCTCACGGCAGAATGTCGTCGAGGCTTGTTCTCAACAGTGGCGGAACAAGTGAGCAGGTTGCTAGCACCCCAGAGGACGCAATCTGCTGTGTATATGTTGGAGTTACTGTTGGTTCACGTGTAAGTTGGTTAAATTTGTGCATTAGTATATCAAGTTAAAGTAATCTTAACTAACTTCGATATTCATTTGAGACAAGTCATGCATAAACGAGGAAATATACTATAAACAGGAAAATTAAACATATTCTTGCTATATAATTTCGTAGTAGTTGTCAACGAAATAAAATAAGAATCAAATTTGCATGAAAAGTATGTTAAGTTTGAAAAATTTATTTTTAATAACAGATGCGTATCATATAATTGAAACTGCACAAATCTCTTCACTTAGTGCATACAACATCCTGTGATGTATAAGCCCCATAGAAGAGAATTCGAGAGATTTCTACATGCATAATAGTCCATTTATTTATATAAAAAAATTATCTATCTATCAACGTTTCAAAAAAGTTCATTGTCCAATGATTATTTTTCAGTCCAGAATATTCACCAAAATATTTCACTGTATCATTAAGCAAACGCTTACTATGCATGATTTGAAAACACACACACACACACACACACACACATATATATATATATATATATATATATATATATATATATATATATATAATTTTTTGTGCGGTACGGCCATCTGTCATTATTTTGATTCAATATTATTATTATAAATCACCTTATTATTACCCGTGATAGGACAGAATCGAAGCAATCCGTTTTTAATCTCTTAATACACTGAACATGCCTATCGATATATCACCAAGTATAGCAATATATTTTTAATTACTTTTTTACAGTATACAACCAAATACATGCATGTATAAGTGATTTTGCTTATTTATGTGTGTTTAAAGCGAACCATGCACATCACCTATTGTTTAAATATGTATGGTATGCTTCCAGAACGATACAAATTTGTGAAGATAAGCATTGCTATATGACAATTACCACTTCATATTCGTTATTATAGAGCAATACATCCGCAAATTGTGCCCTTAGATTCAAAGGTAAAATAATTAAAACTATCAATAATACTCCTATTATTCACTTGATGTAGTTCAGTTCTAATTTACAGGTTTTTATTCTCTATTCACATAATTGCGTCTAATTTGAATTTAAATAATTTTTATGGATCTTTAATACTCTCCTATGATACACGCGCTTCCAAATATAGTTTCGATAGTTATTTTGCAATAAAAATAACGCCTATTTTATTATCGCATATGAGTTACAACTTTATGAAATTTATGTCAAAGTGTCATGTTAAAATGAAGAAATAAACATATCTGTCAATGCAATTACCCAAGCACTTCATGAATTAACCGAGCCACTTCAGCGACTTGAACGTAGTAACGTATCTACTTATTTGAAAACTCCTTAATAGTAGTAGAAACTGCGGATGAAATGTAAAAAATAATTTTTGTGCAAACAATATCACAGTTTTCTATTTGACATTCAAACACGATTGACTTGGAAAGATCCTTACCTGGTTGCACCAAAATATACTTTCGCATTAAAAAGACGTCTAAATTTATACATGAAGATCTCAAAATATACGAAAAGGTATACTGAATGTATATATTTATATAGTACTAAAACACAATATTTTCCAAATTATGATCTATTTGATTTTTACGGAAAATAGTGCACAAAGCTTCATTTAGAAGACCTATTAAGCATATGGCTTGCTATGCGATGATATCTATTAAGAAATACTAGCTTCTGTTGAAGTGTCAAACAAAAACATAACGTTCGGTATGTAAAAAAATTTCATTAGACATACACGTGTTTACAAAGATATGAAAACCAAAAATACATTTTAAAATCGTTATCAATTTGTCAATTTGTAAATTATTGTACAAATGATTTATATATGAATATCCGCTTGATCCTCGTTAGTCAGTTTTGCGTCTTTCTCTGATAGTGACCATAGAACATATACCAGTTAGATTCTGTTTCTGACGGAAAACTATTTAATACGTAATTATTTGTAAGGTGTTGCGCAACTAATGACAAATCATTTGAAATATAACCGGAAGAATAAACGAAAGGCAGCAAAAACAAAAAGAATTATCTCGTTCGCATTTGTTTCGTGCTACCTGGTGACTCAACAGTAGGAGCCGGTATAACGCTGTTTACCAACCTTAAATTTGGTTGAGGAATGTGGAAAAATAAAATGGTACGGAATTAGTTGTAATTGTACATTTTCAAACAAGCAGAATTTAATACTAGGTATATGACTTCAAATTTCGTGTAGTATATGGCGCGAGTGGAGCAGCTGGATAATCTCGGACTCTGAAACACATTTGCTCCAGTTAGAATTTCGTCTGCAACAGTCTGGAAAGTAATTGATAATTCTTTAAATCAAGTTTGCGAGCTTGAAGTAAACATCGATCGCACTATATTTAACAAGTCGTCGAACAATATAACAAAACTACCGTCGGCCGCAACGCACTGACGCGTTTCGACCTTCCATTATCATCATCAGAGTAAGACGGCCAGCTGACTATCGAGGATCAAATGGCATTGAATATATATGGAAATCAAATTTAGATTTGCGGCTCTCACTTCTAACAGTCTCGCATACATTGAAGGCGACCGGAAATGTCGGCTGCACAATTTCTATGCAGTCACGAACATTAATTGTTTGCAGCTTTCGCCACACACATACATATGGACAAAACAATTAAAGAATAATTGATTGCGCAGGTGGTGGTAACAATTCTTTAAATCAAGTTTGCGAGCTTGAAGTAAACATCTATCCCATTGTATCTGACCAGTCGTCGAACAACATATCAAAACTACCGTCAGCCGCAACGCACTAACGCGTTTCGATCTTCCATGATAATCATCAGAGTACGACGGAAAACTAATTATCGAGGATAAAACCGCACTGAATATACACATGATGATTTTCATCATGGAAGGTCAAAAAGCGTCAGTTCGTTGCGGCTGGCGGTAGTTTTGTCATGTTGTTCGACGACTGGTTAAATACAATGGGGTTGGTGTTTATTTCAAGCTCGCAAACTTGATTTAAAGAATTGTTACCACTAATCGCGCAATCAATTATTGCTTAATTTTATTTTCTATATACTTGAAGAGTTCCCAATAGGTACAAAACCTGTCTACTGGATGAATTGTCTTTGTTATCTGATGCAACGATTAGTTTATCCTAACAAAAAATATATTATGAAAATCACGTTATTAGACTATAAATGCATATCACTTTGACAAAGTGTGCGTTGTCTCTATTATAATGACAGATCTCGGATGGTGATTTAGAACTACAGGCTAGTTGCTAAATTATTTTAACATTCGTGTGGTTTGCGGTACATTGGCAGAGAAAATTTCCCCCGGTTGGAATCCAGACCATGGCAAATTCTAGATAGTAATTTAAAAAGATGCAACTCTTTCAAAATTTCAGACTGATTTATTTTTGTGTAAATTTTTCAATTTGGACTTGTTTTCTCTCTAAACATGTAAAGTTCGCAATAAACACGATTTATTGGATAAATCGCTTTTACTGTTTGACTCAATGTCGATTTTACATTGTAAAAATGTATAAACATCAAATAGACATGAAATCAATATATATATATATATATATATATATATATATATATTATATATATGTATATATATATATATATATGCATTTTAATTTTTGTCCCAAAAAATAAAGAAATCATGCAATAATTTTGGAATCCCTGTTCTCAATATACTTCAATTTGGAATTAAAGTGAGAGCCTCGTGTGTTTTCATGTTGAGATATACTCCACACATCCATGTTTAATTTTTTTTCATTTATATTAATGCTATTTAAATTGGCACACAGAACGTAACAACAACCGTTCAAGTTAGAAATAGGGCAGTCAGATCTACTTGATTTCAAATGAATCAAAGGAATAATCCCATGTACATCTGCGTTTATTGCCATCTAGCGACCTATTAGTAGGAGCCGGCAATACGCTCTAATACAAACGTGTATTAAATCAAGAAATGTTGGCACTTGGACGGTTCGGCATCGTTAACTTTTGTGTATTTATGTAGTAGTAAAGTCTTCATAATATAAAATCTTTGGAAATAGCATCGTAAGACCAACTCACTATCTATGCTACGTCCTAAACCTATAAATGAAAACAATCCCATTGTTTTCGATATTTAAGAATAATAAATATTAATTACAGCTGATAGTCCAGTAAACCCCTTTGTTATGGCATTTACTTTTCTTATTAGGTACTGAATGCCTAAAAATACATGCATAGTTGTTAATTATCCACAGAGAAAAACGATCCAAGTATATGGCAAACAAGATATCTATATATATATATATATATATATATATATATATATATATATATATATTAGTTCAGGATGTTCCATTAGGCGGACTACATCTAAAAACGGATTCCCATAGTGTTGTGTGTGCACACATATCTACTCATATCTTGGCGTGTGTGAATTGCGTCATGCTAACTAAACCATTATAGTCTTATAATGGCTAGGTTTGTGAGCATGCTTCTCTATTTGGAGGCTATTATGCATAAAACAAATTTTTCTCGTACTAGTATCAGCATGGGGCTATCCAATTCACATGTGAAACACTGTTTAGTTACAGTTAAATACTGTTTGTTGCGAAGAACTAATATATATGCAAGTATGTATTAGGTTTTGCGAACCTAGTAACAAATTAGTTCAGTTGTGACCAGAAGGATAAACCAAAGGCAGCATGAACGGAAAGTATAATCTCATGCACATTCGTTTCGTGCTTACTGGCGACTCATCCGTAGGAGGCGGTATTACGCCCTTTAACCACTATATATTCGGTAGAAGAATGTAGAATAATAGGACTGTACAATCTCCTAGACGAATGTGTAAACCTGTAATAGTGAAGCTAACATAATCTGAAGTCAACGACAATACGACTTCAATGCTAACTCACACTTATAATCTATATACCGGAGTCTGTAAAGGATACTAACACTATGGCTCATTGTGTTAGTAACTGATACCTTTTTTGAAATCCATGAGTACCGGATACTAACACTATGGTTTCCGAGTCGGTACATGATACCAACCTGATGGATATAAATTTATGCTAAAGTTCACCCAAATTGAGAATTACAACAATTTCCGAACACCTGTTACTCCAGTTAAAACCATACACTCTGGCCTTCATCGATATCAGTTATCACATTTCGCGGTAAGCATGACATCATTCAATTCAATATATTACAGTTAAATACTGTTTGTTGCGAAGAACTAATATATATGCAGAAGTATGTATTGGGTTTTGCGGACCTAGTGACAAATTAGTTTCAGTTGTGACCAGAAGGGATAAACCAAGGAGGCAGCATGAACGGAGAAAGTATAATCCTCATGCACATTCGTTTCCGTGCTTACTGGCGACTCATCAGTAGGGGCCGGTATTACGCCCTTTAACCACTATATATTTCCGGTAGAAGAATGTGGAATAATAGGACGGTACAATCTGGCGCTAGACGAACTGTGTAAGCCTGTAATAGTGAAGCTAAGCATAATCTGAAGTCAACGACAATGCGACTTCAATGCTAACTCACACTATATAATATATATACCGAGTCTGTAAAGGATACTCAACACTATGGCTATTGTGTTGCAGTAACTGATACCTTTTTGAAATCCATGAGGTACCGGATGACTAACACGCCTATGGTTTCCGAGGTCGGTACATGATACCAACCTGATGGATATAAATTTATTGCTAAAGTTCACCCAAAGTGAGAATTACAACAATTTCCGAACACCTGTTACTCCAGTTAAACCAGACACTCTGGCGCTTCATCGATATATCAGTTATCAATTTCGCGGTAAGCATGACATCATTCAATTCAATATATTACGAGTTCAAATACTGTTTGTTGTTCTGAAGAACTAATATATATGCAAGTATGTATTAAGGTTTTGCGGTACCTAGTAACAAAATTAGTTCGAGTTGTGACCAAGAAGAAGGATAAACCAAAGGCAGCATGAACGAGGAAAGTATAAATCTCTGTGCACGTGGGTTTCGTGCTTTACTGGCGGCTCCATCGGTAGAGACCGGTATTACGCCCTTCAACCACTATATGTTTAAGGTAGAAGAATGCAGAATAATCAGGGACGGTACAATCATACCGAGACCGAATGTGTGAAGCCTGTGAAGCGAAGTGAAGCCCAACGCATAATCTGAGTCAACGACAAATACGGAGCTTCGATGCTAAGCTTCACTACTATATAATATATATACCGAAGTCGCAGCTAAGGGATACATAACACTATGGCCATTGTGTTGGTAACTGATACTCTGCATCCATAATGAAGGTACCGGATACTAACACTATGGTTTCCGAGTCGGTACATGATACCAACCTGATGGATATAAATTTATGCTAAAGTTCACTGAAATTGAGAATTACAACAATTTCCGAACACCTGTTACTCCAGTTAAACCATACACTCTGGCCTTCATCGATATCAGTTATCACATTTCGCGGTAAGCATGACATCATTCAATTCAATATATTACAGTTAAATACTGTTTGTTGCGAAAGAACTAATATATATGCAAGTATGTATTAGGTTTTGCTAACCTAGTAACAAATTAGTTCAGTTGTGACCAGAAGGATAAACCAAAGGCAGCATGAACGGGAAAGTATAATCTCATGCACATTCGTTTCGTGCTTACTGGCGACTCATCAGTAGGAGCCGGTATTACGCCCTTTAACCACTATATATTCGGTAGAAAGATGTGGAATAATAGGACGGTACAATCTCCTAGACGAATGTGTAAACCTGTAATAGTGAAGCTAACATAATCTGAAGTCAACGACAATACGACTACAATGCTAACTCACACTATATAATATATATACCGAGTCTGTAAGGATACTAACACTATGGCCATTGTGTTGGTAACGTCTTTTTTGAAATCCATGAGTACCGGATACTAACACTATGGTTTCCGAGTCGGTACATGATACCAACCACAACTGAACTAATTTGTTACTAGGTTCGCAAAACCTAATACATACTTACTGTTTAGTTATGTTTCTTATATTTGAATTTTTGTTGATTGAAATATAAAAGTATATATCTATTCCAGTTGCGTGCAATACATATTTCCAACATTTTAATGCGTCAATTCTGCCTTCATCAGCTAATGAATCAAAACGTGGGATAGTTCTTCTGATCATAATAGCTTAAAAAGACATTTCACTTTATAATTTATAAGTTAATTTCTTCATATCATCAGTAATATCGCGACAAATAATACCACCATCATCACTGATGACATCATCATCAAAAAAATCTTGACTTAATATGATACTTGTTTTTTTAATTGACTTGACTAAATTTCAGGACACGAAACCTTGGCTTGTGCCACTCCTTTTGGTTAAGGTCAAGCACACTGGTCAATAAGACTAAGTTTAAAAATTACCTCAATTTCTTCGAGACGATTTTAACAACTCCACGTCAACATTTGTGCCCATTTAAGTTGGACACATATACCGACCTTTCTGATATTAATAGGCTTCAATACTTTTATATATTAAATGCGCTTAATTAATTATGTGCACTTGTGTTAGTTCTTAATAGAAATCAGCAACTATGTTGGCCCAGTAAACCAGGTTCTGATTAAACTGTGCATTCACGCGAAGTTGTAAACGATGATACATTCAAATTTTTGCAACTGCGAAATTATAAATCAAAGGCACATTTCTTAAAGTATCTTCGCATTTACCTGCAGTAAGAATATTTTTTCTTTACTTATATTCTAAATTATCCAAAATGAGGTATGGCATACATAGATGCGTGTTTTCATTCATGATGACATTGTGGCCTTCTTTCATTTACAAAATTTTCCTGAAGTCCAATTCGTTAATCAGGAAAGAAAAATTTTATAAAAATTATTCAATTTAGCACTAATCGATATAAAGCCATTTCTTTCTATTCGGTATTTGCTAAAATTTAGCCTTATATATGGATTTCGTAAATGATTGAAGGCCTCATGATATATAGTGCATAACGGTATAGGTCACATAAATACTGCGGTTATGGTCTTTGAAAATATCTCAACATTTGATTTTTTCTAGTTTATGGATATTTGATTTAACTGTTTCCTCCAGAAATGCATTAATTACTTTATTTCATTATATCTGACAGATCAAATGCTGTTTTAATTCAAAGAAATAACTATAATTGTAATTACTAACTTGCTGCAATTGCTTTTTATATATTTATAAATTAGGTTGCATATAAATTAAAATTTGTGTAGTGTACAGCTTTGGAACCCTAGCGTATGAGGTTTAGAATCCGATGCAAATGTACCCCAGTTTTAGTATCGGTCGTGGTAAATTTTGTCAAGTTATTGACGAGTTCATAATTAGGGCAAAACTGGTGAACTTGAATCATTGACTTGGCTACCTTAAAATGTATAATTTATATTGAATAGGTAGTGATAAATATCGTTAATTCTGATCAGAAGACACGAGTGGGCAAATATAAGACAAAAAGGAAGCGCTAAAAATGTTAAGATTTGTTTCTATCTGGGCAAGAGTGAAAGCCATGTCATTTATTAACAGGAGTGCATAATGATAATTTTCCTTCTATTTAGAAGTATTTCTTCTACTTACAAAAGCTGGGGTCAGTAATGTTTACAGCTTCTAACCATTGCACATTTATATATATATATATATATATATATATATATATATATATCATATTAGGAAAAAACACATTAGTCCTTCGTTTTCATCATTTTGCAAAATTTGTTTTCATTTGGTAACAGCGCAAGTGCGGATTGCAGTGTTGAACGCTTATATTGTTTATTATTATTGTCACCATTCATGAATCTGTATTTTCCTCTTCAGTTTATTGCCAATCCGATTGAATTTTTATTGAGTCTAGTCGAGGACATGATTGGTCTGACCTGGATACAAGTAAATTTTTGTTGAATTTTTTTTTATTCGTGGCCAGTCGATTAGAATATCATGTTGATGAATCTTTTGAATATTTAGGTCAGGTGTTTGTTGTATTTTATAAAAGGCTTTATAAATAAATAATAATTCTTCTGATTTTGCTTTATGTAGAATTGAGAAATTGGTCAAATTGACCATGTGCACCGTTACCAATATATGATTAGATATAGCTGATATTTCTGACGATGTCAAGCCATTGTTAATCCATTTCTGTGGCATATGTTGCTGGATTCTGCTTATCAATTGCTTCTTCGTACGTCCGATATATGTGTTACCGCACATACATGAGAATTTGTAGACTATAAATGATTTGGAGAGAATTGGCAATTGATCTTTTGGATCCAACCTCATGATTCTCTGTGTACTAAATGTGATATTAACTTTAACACTGGGAAAATTCTCCTTAGTTGTTCCATTCAGACGCCGTGCAATTATTGATGTTGTTACGTTGCCTCTAAATGGTAAGTTTATGAAAACCTGCTTGACGGTATTCTCTCTAGTGCGAATAAGCCGTGGTCTGATGTTGATATCAATGAATCGCTTTGGGTAGGTGTTCATTAGCAAAATTTACCTCAGGTAGCCCAGTTCTTTCTCGATCTTGTGCTCATAGCAGATCTTCCTCATTCTGTTTGCTAGATTGTTTACTATGTTTATTTTGTGGGAATTTGACAAATTGATGTTGTAGTGAATGTATTGCCTGGTGAAAATGGATTTTCTCAATATGGCCAGTGTTAAATCCTCATTTTCTTCTCGAGTGAGTTTGATATCAAAGAAGAGAAATCTATTGTCTTTCACTACCTCGAGAGTGAACCGAATCTGATTTGTTGCCACCCACATAATCAAATGATAACGCAGAATGTACAAAAATAAAAGGTTGTAGAGCTTTGTTTAGTTACCTTGAAATAAATGGCCATTATCCACCTTGTTATAAAGGTGTTTTTCATTCCTAATTTGAAATATACTGTGTAATTTTCAAAGGCAATGGACATAATAAAAATTATTAAAAATCATGGTCACCTTTATACCCGTAAGGAATTAAACACTTATATAGCAGCCAATTGTGTGAGGGCCAAAACTTCTGCAAAGAATCATGTTCTTCAGCTCGTGTTTGCAATCAGATGTTGTTCCAAAACGATTCCTGAAGCAGTGCAGGAGAAATAAAAAAAATCGACGAATAAACTTATATGCTGCTTATTGCGTAATGCCATAATTGACAACCAATCAAAACTGCAGGATTCGGAGAGAATCATTCAATCTCTGGGTTGTCAAATTGAAAGACTGAACGACAGCGAATACACAACTTTTACAACGAAGATAGAAATGTTGATGAAAATAGCAGGTGCCAAAGAAACTAAGGGCCTCACAAGGACAAAGTTCCTACACAAACGATATTTCCAACCAACCCAGACGCATTTATTCAACAGTGATCTTGTCAATAATTACTCTCCTTAGGAGAAAAATTATGTATAATCAAGAGAAACATTAAGTAAAGTGAGAATCGTGATGTTAAATACCAAATATCAATTGCCAATTCTCACTAAATCATGCATAGTCTATAAATTCTCATGTATTTGCGGTAGCACATATATCGGACGTACGAAGAAGCAATTGATCACCAGAATCCAGCAACATTTGCCACAGAAATTTATTAACAAAGGATTGGCATCGTCAGGAAAACCAGCTATTTCTAATCATTTATTGGAAACGGTGCACCCAGTCAATTTGACCAATTTCTCAATTCTACATAAAGCAAAATCATAAAAACTATTATTTATCTATGAAGCCCTTTACATAAAACAACAAGCACCTGACCTTAATATTCAAAAGTTTCATCAACATGATATTCTAATTGACAGGCCACGAATAACAAAGTTCAACAACAATTTACTTGTATCCAGGCCAGATCGATCACGCCCTCGACTAGACTCAACAAACATTCAATCGGATTGGCAATAAACTGAAGAGGAAAATACAGATGCACAGACAGTGACAGATATTTATATAGTGGATAAAGGGCTTAATACAGGCTCCTACTGATAAATCGCCAGTAAGCACGAAACGAATGTGCATGAGATTATACTTTCCATTCATTCTGTCTTTGGTTTATCCTTCTGGTCACAACTGAACTAATTTGTTACTAGGTTCGCAACACCTAATACATACTTGTAAATATGAGCGTTCAGCACTGCAATCCGTACTGACACGGTTACCAAGTGAAGAAAACAAATTTGCGCGAAATGTGAAACGAAAGACTTCACTCGGAGAAATAGCCCTCGTACACGTAACAGCGAACAATATGAACAGATGGTTAACACATTATCAATACAATAATGACCAGATTTCAGACATCATTTTGCAATACAGCGAGAATGGCCTTTATATGCAAACAGGCACACACACAGACACAAACGAATACAAACTTACCAATCAGCCCATACAAGAAATAGAACTAAAACCGAGTCAGAACTGTTGCCACCCACATAATCAAATGATAATCCAGAATTTATATAAATGAAAGATTGTAGAGCGAAGTTTAGTAATCTCGAAATAAATGGTCATTACCTACTTTGTTATTAAAGTGTTTCTTCTTCCTAATTAGAAATATTCTGTGTAATATTCGAAGGCAATAAACACACACACACATATATATATATATATATATATATTTGTCAATACTTAATAAATGTGCTATATATACACATATATGTATTATATATATATACATATATATACGTGTGTATATATACATATATATACGTGTGTATATATATATATATATATATATATACATATATATATTAGACCGATTTAATTTTAATTTAGAACTCATTAATTACACGTGAGATTTGCTGCAGCCGCAGTTTTACTCTGGAAGCATTTGTTTCAGACATTTGCAACCTATGCAATATACACGAAGCCACGCAATAAAATGGATTTTCGGTTAGATGCCACCTAAAATTTGTTTCTCGGTCTTGCTTTCAAGTGGATCCTATTTAATTTTAGTTGAGAAAAAAATCTTAGATCTCTTAATATATTATAATATTCTCTATGGTATTTCACCAATCATTTGATCGACACTTGCAAATGCATTGTAACTCTGTTTTATTGTGGCATTTCTGCTGATAATGCACCTGTAAGCTCAATAGGTATACGCTGAGAGGATTACAGAATTTAATCATGAAAACCTTTTTTTATTCCATTTTCTAAATAATAACACTTGGCCGAAACTATTGGACAGATCGTTAGCATTTATTTGTGCAAATGGGTGGACAAACAAGAAGTACCTCATTATACGTTAAATGAGGAGCAAAATGTCGACTAGTAATTCAAAATCTGTGAAGCGATCAGTAGGTATATCCTAGTAAATTCTAGACAGATTTGTTAAGACTTTATGCCGTTCTCATTCCGCCTATCTGTTCAGTATTTACAACTTTATATTCTCATGACTTTCGAAATATTAAATGTGTTATAATTCGAATATTTAACCTCTAAAAGAATTGATATTAAAATATGTTACTAAAAATGTAGGAATATTTCTGATTCCAGTCCGCGCAAAACATTTTGGCACGTAAATTGATCAAAGCAAATTCAGAAGGTTTAGATTTCTACAAAAGCTACTTCTCCGTGATATGAAGTTAAAAATCAGGCTCAATTTTATATATGCAATATTAAATAACACATACTATGCTTTGTTGTCACAGAGAACTTTGGACATTTCTACATCTGCATTCACTTCATCGTAATAAAGGCATTTGAAAATTTATATTCTCTAAGATACATTGATTACCACAAATGTGTAATATAATGTAAATAAAAAGTATTTGGCAGAAGTTTTATACATGCATATATATATATATATATATATATATATATATATATATACGTTTGCAATAAATCAGAAAAAATGGCAGCATTAACTCTAATTCAACGTTTATTTAAGATGATTTTGCTCATTTCTGCATGTCGCTTCAACTCTCACAGCTGTCAGTAGATTGCATGACAAATCGGTATAAATTTCAAACAACTTGCAGCCAAAAAATAACAAGAACATAGCGCTGGAATTTACGCAATATTTGTGCTAACGAATGCGCACTCTATCAAGCTTTTGAAAGTAAAAGGAAAAGACACTAAATGTCAGTTGTAAGCGTAAACTACTCTTTTTCATTACTATCAATTTTGACTGTAAGATATTAGTTAAATGTTAACTTGGTATAGGGTTTTTGTCAACAAAGGCACAGTTACGCCAGACACAGTAACGTACACCAGTTTTGTTTGAACTCAGGCTTTTGCAGATTTTGCTATTTGCCCTAAAATACGGCAAGATATGTTTTTTTGCCTTCTCATAGTCGAGTTGTTGATATTGTTTTATTTTTATCGTTCCAATGTTTGCCACAAACTGATTCAAATCTAGGAAACTACATCATTGATTTGTGTAAGAAAGTATGAAAATTATCTCAAATTTAAATATAGTCATTGTTAATTTAAATGAAGGATTAACTCTTAATTAGCGGATAGGCGAGTTGTAACAAAAATAAAGAATAAAAACACCCAACAAACAAATAATTTTCTTACATTGATTGAGCGAATGGTAATAAACTTACGTTAAATCGAAAATGCGATCTTGAAGTAAGCTTTAATCCTATTTTATGTACAAAATGCGGTTTGATTATCACAATGCATTTTGCCCGTAAACGTTGATGATGATCAAGCAAAGTAGAAATGCGCCATACGTGTGATTGACGGTGGGCTTTCTATATTAATATAATCAAGTTTGCGATCTTCATATGAACACCTGACCAATTAATTACTTACATATGTCAGTATAAACTAAGAATTGTATAGTGTAGAAGAGGCAATTCATCCAGTAGACCGGTTTCGTCCTTATTGAGAACTCATCATGTACTGGCCAGAATTTGCCGCGGACAGGACTCGAACCTGTGCACCTTTGCTTCGGAATCTGGTGCTCTGATCACTGAGCCATCCAAGATTCTATATTGTTTGACTACTTAAATACAGAGGGATTGGTGTTTATATAAAACTCGCAAACATGATCTAAAAAAATAATATTCTTAACACAAACAAAGCCTAATTAGACTACAGCTAATTACACATGAATATGAGTTACGAAGTTCCTTGTAGAATAAAAATACATGAAGCTGGTGTTTTTGACATGATTCGAACTTCAATGCATATGCGAGGACTGCCTCCAACCTGCATAGCTGTCTCATACGCTTGGACTAGCAGATGCATATTTTCATTGCATAAAATTTAATAACATCCAGAATGTTTTTAGTCGGTTATAAATTATCTAAAATTTGGTGATAACTATATGAAGAAGGATAATAAATTTGCCTAAAAACTTTCCAACATAAAATAGTCAGCATTTTATTCCGCTGGAAATGTTTTTTATTAATCTAAAAAATAGAACATTAGAAGATTTAAAATCTGCTACACTTTTATCGACATTTAGGTTAATTTTGTTCTAGTGCAAATATTTAGTTCAAATTAGATTGTTGATGTGGCTGAGGAGGTTGTGAAAATCACCATCACCAGAAAATTCTGATAAATCAATTTTTAACTGGCAACTTTGGAAAAGAAAATGCTTACACTGCCATAATGGACGAAATAATTTCAGTTTGTATATTTAATCAATTATAATTAAAAAGTCCTAATTATATAAGCAATGTTTACAAGCGAATTCTATAAGCATTAAAATAAAAGTTAGTTATTATTAAAAATATCTGTCATGGCGCAGATGGCACAAAGAAAAAACAACTGTTGTGTACAGAATTCTCTCGATTGGATGTGACTATATATATATATATATATATATATATATATATATATATATAATTAAAGAAATTATAAATGGATATTACATATATAGATATTTATATTGAGGTATATCACAATCGGGTTATTAGATTATATATTTTTTCTCTACAAACTAAACATTGCATGAGGAAGCAAATCCAATCCCTCTGCTAGACCAGTTTGGTCAATATTGTGCGCTTCCAAGGTGTAAAACTTTTGCGGTTGCCGAGGTAATAACTAGAGGTCATTAGACTTTAAAGTGGATTCGCGTGGATATGAAGTTTGAAACAAAGTTCTCGTTAAACATCTAAAATCTATTAAGATACGACAAACAATATTTAAAGCGGGAACATTTTCTTGATTTAATTTATAATACATGAAATATATATATATATATATATATATATATATATATATATATATATATTTATATATATATATATAATTTTGAATAGAGATATATTATCGGTATAATTTAGGCCTAGCATAAGTTCGCAAATTAAATTAACCTACTATTTCAGTTTCCTCCTTAATGAACAAATGCCACGACCCGAATGTGAATTCTGCAACATTTGTTTCGGAGTCAAACCAATCAACATATAAAAAAGCTGCACATTACGCGTAATTGTCTTGTTTCATACCTACTCGAAATCATTGATGTGACTTTCTTTAAATTGGAAAATTTGGACAATAGATTACAACCGGCCAACCATAATGCGCCATTTAAAAATGCACAACCAGCAATGTGGGGAATTACCAATCTATTAGAACGTAGGTATAGGTTATGATAATATGGATTATTTGATATAAACGATACACCGCACACCATTTCGAAAACGAAAAGTTAGCCTGATCGCTTCTATCTTTATTGTAGACTCATTCGTAAGTGCTTGCATTTCCACGACCAAATCTGAATATGTGAGCACTTGACTTGAAGTCTTCTAGCTGATTTCGTACGCCACCGAAGCCGCAAAAAATATAATTTGTAAATACTGATATCAATCAAGGCCAGAGTTTATGGATTTATTAGAGTAAAGGTGTTCAGAAATTGTATTTACTTAATTCTCAATATATATATATATATATATATATATATATATATATACTCTTATATATATATATATTATAGTGTGAAGTTTGCGTTAAAGTCGCATTTTCGAAAACTTTATATGTAGTTAGCTTGACTAATGCAGGTTTACACTTTCCTATAGGAGATTGTGCCGTCCTTTTTTCCTAAATTCATTCCACAAATATAAAGTATGTAAAGGGCGTAATACCGGCTCCTACTAATGAGTCGCCAGTAAGCACGAAACGAATGTGCATGAGATTATACTTTCCGTTCATGCTGCCTTTGGTTTATCCTTCTGGTCACAACTGAACTAATTTGTTACTAGGTCCGCACCACCTAATATATACTTACCTTATTAATTGTTTAACAGTTTTTAAAAGAAGCAATTCTCTTCGTTTCAGGATTAAGCAGATATAAAAAATACTCTGTTCATTAAGGTTTGCCGGTCTTATTAATTTAAATGTTGCCTAGCAACGTCTACGCTTTAATCCCGTCTTAATCGAATAAGTAACTTGGTATAACCTAAGAAACTTAAGAAGTATTCGCCTTAATTTTTCTAAATGAGAAGACTAATGAATGGGATATTGGTTCGAAGGAAAGCCGTGCATTAAAAATACGCAATTGTACATATTTTAATGTTATTTTTTGCATTTATCATAAAAATGTGTTAGATTGCGTTTAAATTTAGTTTTGCGTACACAGTTTTTAAAATGCCTCATATCCATGAATATGCCATTCACGTATTCTAATTAATCTGTAAAAATGGTATGCCTGCAATATTTCCACTGATACACTTAAAGCTTATTTAATGTAATTTATATCTGTATAAATAGATGCTTATTTAATACACTATGAAATGCAATAGGGGAACTACCACATTCGCGTCGACATCAATGATTTAAACGACAATGTTCCACAATTCAAAATTGCTCGAAATCAGCCGACAGTCGCCATTAAACAATTTGCGCAACCGCCAAATCCAAGTCTTAAGCATAACCAAGGTATGAACGCGGCCGCACTGTCTAGCAGTCGATTATACAGTACAACCGGAATGGGAAAGGCATTACTGCTACATTTAGCTGAGAACGCCGCTATCGGGGATGTGCTACTGTTACCAGATGCTAAAGACGCGGATTCTGGTTTAAATGCAAAACTTACCTATGCCATTATAGACGCAGATCCTGTTAATTCGTGGTCACGGCACTTTCGCCTTTTGAACAATGTGGCGCTTGACTTGGCCGAAGTTCGACACCAAATTTTAGACCAAAAACAATCGGATAAACATAATGTCAATTCTCTAATCGGCCAACCGCATTCAAGCCAAACCGATCTTTCAAGTCAGGTAATCGTCAGACAACAAGGTATAAGTGCTTTGGAGCAATACAATGGACCAGGTCTTTTGGTTATACAACCATTAGACCGTGAGGAATTAGATGTATATTCGTTTGCACTAGTCGTGGCAGATAATGGTGAACCAATTAAATATTCCAGTACGTTACCGATACAGCTAAGGGTAAGATATTTTGAATAAAATAATATTATATGAAATTATATTATAATATTTGCTATTATACCATAAATTATTGTAATTTATTTTACTTTAATAAATAATATTAAAATAAATTATATTATATTATATTATATTATATATTATATATTATATTATATATATTATATTATATATTATATTATATTATATTATATTATATTATATTATATTATATTATATTATATTATATTATATTATATTATATTATATTATATTATATTATATTATATTATATTATATATATATTATATTATATTATATTATATTATATTATATTATATTATATTATATTATATTATATTATATTATATTATATTATATTATATTATATTATATTATATTATATTATATTATATTATATTATATTATATTATATTATATTATATTATATTATATTATATTATATTATATTATATTATATTATATTATATTATATTATATTATATTATATTATATTATATTATATTATAATATAATATAATATAATATAATATAATATAATATAATATAATATAATATAATATAATATAATATAATATAATATAATATAATATAATATAATATAATATAATATAATATAATATAATATATATATATAATATATTATATTATATTATATTATATTATATTATATTATATTATATTATATTATATTATATTATATTATATTATATTATATTATAATATATTATATTATATTATATTATATTATATTATATTATATTATATTATATTATATTATATTATATTATATTATATTATATTATATTATATTATATTATATTATATTATATTATATTATATTATATTATATTATATTATATTATATTATATTATATTATATTATATTATATTATATTATATTATATTATATTATATTATATTATATTATATTATATTATATTATATTATATTATATTATATTATATTATATTATATTATATTATATTATATTATATTATATTATATTATATTATATTATATTATATTATATTATATTATATTATATTATATTATATTATATTATATTATATTATATTATATTATATTATATTATATTATATTATATTATATTATATTATATTATATTATATTATATTATATTATATTATATTATATTATATTATATTATATTATATTATATTATATTATATTATATTATATTATATTATATTATATTATATTATATTATATTATATTATATTATATTATATTTATATTATATTATATTATATTATATTATATTATATTATATTATATTATATTATATTATATTATATTATATTATATTATATTATATTATATTATATTATATTATATTATATTATATTATATTATATTATATTATATTATATTATATTATATTATATTATATTATATTATATTATATTATATTATATTATATTATATTATATTATATTATATTATATTATATTATATTATATTATATTATATTATATTATATTATATTATATTATAATATATTATATTATATTATATTATATTATATTATATTATATTATATTATATTATATTATATTATATTATATTATATTATATTATATTATATTATATTATATTATATTATATTATAATATATTATATTATATTATATTATATTATATTATATTATATTATATTATATTATATTATATTATATTATATTATATTATATTATATTATATTATATTATATTATATTATATTATATTATATTATATTATATTGTATATGTATGTGTATGGTTTTGGCAGATATTTAAATGGAAAAATTATTTTATGCAGGATATGAGTTTAAATGTGTATTTGGTTGAGATACGATTCGTTTGTGCAGGCTCCATTTTCGGTCTCTTTCTATAATATTTTGCAAACAGGATGGGATTAGGTAAACAGAGGTATTTGAGGACTACCTCAATCTTGAAATCAAAACTTTTGTTGATCCTTGAACGCGTCGGGTATAACTATTAAAAATAGAGTTATCATGGATAGACGTGTATGTTAACACATAAGGTTTATTTATAGTTATACTAGAAATGTCAATTTAGTAGAGTACACATATGTTTATATAGGTTGTTGTGTGCGGGGAGGGGTGACGGATAAGTTCGCGTATTCATTTGAGTATTAGAGTCTAGGTATGAAGACCGGATATTAAGGCATACAATAAAAATACTTTTGGATTTAAAATAAATATAAATAGATCTGTCTTGAATGAGGATACCACTGCCACAAGTTGTGTTTTATTCCTGTGCGTATGGTGTCAACCCTGAAGATGAGCCTAGAAATAAGGTCTCGACTTATCACAACAAAAAGAGTGGAAAATCTTGCGCCAACGTCGTTTTCGGACAAGAAGCTGATGATGAACTCAAAAACGAAGGGACAAGTTGGAACCCATCAATCAAGACCAATAATTGGAGAACCTGAATATGTACAGTATTCAAGATTTTTACCGACTACGAGTGCTAACAATTGTCCCGCACATAGCAAAAGCGGTCAAATACACAAAATGCTAGGTTGTTTCTAATTGATATGCTTAGCAAATTTAATAAAACACAACTTGTGACAGTGGTATCCTCATTCAAGACAGATCTATTTATATTTATTTTAATTCCTAAAGTATTTTTTATTAAACGAACATTGGTTGCGCGGGTGGTGATAACAATTATTATAATCAAGGTTGCGGTCTTGATATAAACACCTGACCCATTAATTACTTACATATGTCAGTATAAACTAAGAATTGTATAGTGTAGAAAAGGCAATTCATCCAGTAGACCGGTTTCGTCCTTATTGGGAACTCATCAAGTACTGGCCAGAATTTGCCGCGGACAGGATACGAACCTGGGCACGTCTGCTTCGGAATCTGGTGCTCTAACCACTGAGCTATCCTGACATATGTAAGTAATTAATGGGTCAGGTGTTTATATCAAGACCCAACCTTGATTACTAATAATTGTTATCACCACCCGCGCAACCAATGTTCGTTTAATTATATAAATGTTCATTTCAATACCATTTCCCCATGTAATGTGGTGTCTGTTCAGTAATGACAGATTGGGCATGGTTAGTTGGAACTTTGGGTCTAAATGGATGCCATATGAGCTCCACCTAAAGGCAAAATTGACTAACCAAGTTACATTAGTTAGTATATAACTGAAAATTGTGTGTAGTGTAGTGTGCGGCAGGATAGCTCAGTGGTTAGAGCACCAGATTCCGAAGCAGACGTGCCCAGGTTCGTATCCTGTCCGCGGCAAATTCTGGCCAGTACTTGATGAGTTCCCAATAAGGACGAAACCGGTCTACTGGATGAATTGCCTTTTCTACACTATACAATTCTTAGTTTATACTGACATATGTAAGTAATTAATGGGTCAGGTGTTTATATCAAGACCGCAACCTTGATTATAATAATTGTTATCACCACCCGCGCAACCAATGTTCGTTTAATTATATAAATGTTCATTTCAATACCACTTCCCCATGTAATGTGGTGTCTGTTCAGTAATGACAGATTGGGCATGGTTAGTTGGAACTTTGGGTCTAAATGGATGCCATATGAGCTCCACCTAAAGGAAAAATTGACTAACCAAGTTACATTAGTTAGTATATAACTGAAAATTGTGTGTAGTGTAGTGTGCGGCAGGATAGCTCAGTGGTTAGAGCACCAGATTCCGAAGCAGACGTGCCCAGGTTCGTATCCTGTCCGCGGCAAATTCTGGCCAGTACTTGATGAGTTCCCAATAATGAAGACATATGATGTTAGCTTCACTATTGCAGGTTTACACATTCGTCTAGGAGATTTTAACGTCCTATTATTCCACATTCTTCTACCAAATATATAGTGGTTAAATGGCGTAATACCGGCTCCTACTGATGAGTCGCCAGTAAGCACGAAACGAATGTGAATGAGATTATACTTTCCGTTCATGCTGCCTTTGGTTTATCCTTCTGGTCACAACTGAACTAATTTGTTTGTAGGAGATTGTACCGTCCTATTATTCCACATTCTTCTACCAAATATGTAGTGGTTAAAGGGCGTAATACCGGCTCCTTCTGATGAGTCGCCAGTAAGCACGAAACGAATGTGCATGAGATTATACTTTCCGTTCATGCTGCCTTTGGTTTATCCTTCTGGTCATAACTGAACTAATTTGTTTAGGAGATTGCACCGTCCTATTATTCCACATTCTTCGACCAAATATGTAGTGGTTAAAGGGCGTAATACCAGCTCTACTGATGAGTCGCCAGTAAGCACAAGCAGAATGTGTATGAGATTATACTTTCCGTTCACTGCCTTTGGTTTATCCTTCTGGTCACAACTAAACTAATTTGTTTAGGAATTGCACCGTCCTATTATTCCACATTCTTCGACCAAATATATAGTGGTTAAGGGCGTAATACCGGCTCCTACTGATGAGTCGCCAGTAAGCACGAAACGAATGTGTATGAGATTATACTTTCCGTTCATGCTGCCTTTGGTTTATCCTTCTGGTCACAACAGAACTAATTTGTTTAGGAGATTGCACCGTCCTATTATTCCACATTCTTTGACCAAATATATAGTGGTTAAAGGGCGTAATATCGGCTCCTACTGATGAGTCGCCAGGAAGCACGAAACGAATGTGCATGAGATTATACTTTCCGTTCATGCTGCCTTTGGTTTATCTTTCTGGTCACAACTGAACTAATTTGTTACTAGGTTCGCAACACCTAATACATACTTGCATATATATTAGTTCTTCGCAACAAACAGTATTTAACAATCAGGAAATTTATTTGAAGCGGAGAACCGAGCGAATGTGAAGAATTTCTCAAATCTACATAAAGTAAAATCCAAAAAATAGTATATATATACGAAACTCTTTCTAAAAAACGCCAAGTACCCGGTCTAGACATTCCAAAGTTTCATCAATATGCTATTTTTATCGACTGGCCACGAATCACACAACCAAAAAATAATTTTGCTAAAATGCAGGCAAGTTTGTACTTCTTCTAGAATAGCTGCCAAAAACTGTCGATCGGATTGATAACAAACAGCTGTGCAAATGACATCACTTTCATTATTGCAGAAATTGCACAATAAATTGAGCGATCAACATGGCAATCCGCACACCCTGCGCTTTTACCAAGGAAGCAACATGAAACCGGATCAAAGTGAAGTCCAAGACAGCATACGGTGTACACGTAGCGGCCATCGAGGCGAGCACTTCCTTAAAACTCGATCTATAAATACAAGCAGAGCAAAATCTCATAATTATAAACTAGAAATGACATCTACACTCATACAGACTCGCAAATAGGTACTCACATAGAAGTGAAATTAAATATCAGACTAGTTAAATACTACAATTAAATACTCTTTGTTGCGAAGAACTAATATATATGCAAGTATGTATTAGGTGTTGCGAACCTAGTAACAAATTAGTTCAGTTGTGACCAGAAGGATAAACCAAAGGCAGCATGAACGGAAAGTATAATCTCATGCACATTCGTTTCGTGCTTACTGGCGACTCATCAGTAGGAGCCGGTATTACGCCCTTTAACCACTATATATTTGGTAGAAGAATGTGGAATAATAGGACGGTACAATCTCCTAGACGAATGTGTAAACCTGTAATAGTGAAGCTAACATAATCTGAAGTCAACGACAATGCGACTTCAATGCTAACTCACACTATATAATATATATACCGTGTCTGTAAAGGATACTAACACTATGGCTATTGTGTTAGTAACCGATACCAACATTATTGTACCGAAAAGGTACATGGTACTAACACTGTGGTTTCCGAGTCGGAACATGGTACCAACATGATGCATATCAATTTATGCTATAGTTCACCGAAATTGAGAATTACAACAATTTCTGAACACCTGTTACTCCAGTAAATCCATACACTCTGGCCTTGATCGATATCAGTTATCACATTTCGCAGTAAGCATGACATCATTCAATTCAATATATAACAGTTAAATACTGTTTGTTGCGGAGAACTAATATATATGCAAGTATGTATTAGGTTTTGCGAACCTAGTAACAAATTAGTTCAGTTGTGACCAGAAGGATAAACCAAAAACAGCATGAACGGAAAGTATAATCTCATTCACATCCGTTTCGTGCTTACTGGAGCCGGTATTACGCCCTTTAACCACTATATATTTGGGTGAGGAATGTGGGATAATAGGACAGTTTATCTTTCTGGTTACAACTGAATTAATTTGTTACTAGGTTCGCAACACCTAATACATACTTGCAAATATCAGACTAATTGTTATCCGCCTAATCAAATGAAAGCCCAATATGTATATAAATTATAGATTGTAATATGTTGTTTATTTAAACGAACATTGGTTGCGCGGGTGGTGATAACAATTATTATAATCAAGGTTGCGGTTTTGATATAAGCACCTGACCCATTAATTACTTACATATGTCAGTATAAACTAAGAATTATATAGTGTCCTGTCCGCGGCAAATTCTGGCCAGTACATGATGAGTTTCCAATAAGGACGAAACCGGTCTACTGGATGAATTGCCTTTACTACACTATACAATTCTTAGTTTATACTAATATATGTAAGTAAATAATGGGTCAGGTGTTTAGGTTGTTTAGTGCTCTCAAAATAAACTGGCTACTATCAACTTTTATTTAAATCTATTTGGTGATATAAATCATGTTATATATTTTTTCAGTATAAACTAAGTATTGCATAATGTTAAAAAGGCAGTTCATTCAGTAGACCGGTATCATCTTTATTGGGAAATCTTCACGTACCGTCCAGAATTTACCACGAATAGACCTCGAACCTGGACAGTATGTGAAGAGTTTCAAATAAGGATCAAACCGGTCTACTGAATGAACCACTTTTCATAAAATGTATGATGCTTTTTTTATGATGCAAATTTATGTATATTTAAATAATCAATGATTGCGCAGGTGGTGGTAACATTATATAAAACAAGTTTGCAAGTCAAACGTAATGGCGGCAGTTGTCTATGTTGTTCGACGACTGGTTAAACACAATAGGATTCGCGTTTACTAAAAGTTCGCAAACTTGATTTAAAGAAGTATATTTACATAACGGGTCAGAATTTTATATCACTATCACAAACTCGATTCAAATATTTATTATCACCGCGTATGGTAGCAAATGCTTACCGGAATTTGTCGTGAACGTGACTCGCAACAGGACATTATGTTATTAATAGATTCCAAATAGGTTACACCTGAAGAAATGGCAAACTGTAAAATATATATGTTGAATCTTTTTGCTCGGTGCTGTTCTTCTTGTTGTGGATTTGACCGCATTTTTCTTGTTTGGGACAATTGGTAGCACTCGTTGGTCGGTAAAATCTTGAAAGTTGTACATATTCAGGTACTCCGATTATTGGCCTTAATTGATGGGTTCTCATTTGTCCCTTATTTTTTAAGCCTTCCATCAGTTGCTTGTCTGAAAATGACGTTGGAGCAAGATTTTCCTCTTTTTTCCCGATTTTTCGAGACTTAATTTCTAGTCTCTCTTTAGATGAGACATTATAAATATTTATAAATATGTATAAAAATATCTCGATTCGAGTGGGTGTGGATCTCTAGAAATCAAAGATTATTAGGCGAAACATGCATGTCGTTCATATTAGATAATTCTTGTGGTGGATATCTAATATATATTTAATTTTGTATTAGATGTTGCGCACCTTTGTAACAAATTCGTTCAAAAATAACCAGACGGATAAACAGAAGTTAGCATGAACGGTAGGTATAATATAATGTGTACATCCGTTTCATACTCAATAGTAGGAGCCGGTATTAATTCTCATACACAATATATTATTTTTTTAGGCAGATTCAGTAGAACAATTAAGTTACAATAACTGGAGTACATAACAACTCTGTTTGTGCAAAGTATAAACAGTGTGTGTCTATAGCAAAATATATTTGTCCTATGAAAAAAGTGAATTGACAACAAAAAGAATTTCAATATGAATTAAATCTACGTGTATTAGTATTCTTGCGTATTTCGATGTGATATAAAATATCGACGCTGTCCAACGCTGTGCAAGCAAACAAGAACTATCAAGCGCTGGCACTACTGGGAGGTAATCGTAGCTCTACATAAAAGCTGTGCATTGGTGCATTTCTTCTTTGTTGAGTCATTGCAGACTGATATATATATATATATATATATATATATATATATATATATATAAGAACTTACATTTTTAAAAATGGTGAAATTAGAAACTATCAATATATATATATATATATATATATATATATATATATATATATATATTATGTGTGAGCAATTTTACGTGGACAGTTTTCTATTTAAAAAAAGTATATTAATTCATGTATAGATTAAATTGTAACTTTATTAATTAAATTCATATCTTGTTATATGGTCTTTATATTTAACTGAAGGGCAATCATCATAAATAGTCTTCTTGATCTTGACTCCGCTCGACCTTATATGTGGCCTATAAAAGGGAGTAGATGGTCGTATATAAATTTACCACATTAACACTCGTAACGCCCATACCACGTGGCAAGTCGCTATGTCAGAATACATTATCTATAATGGAAACATTTTAGCTTTAATGTCACAGGAAGTTGCAGATGCCCTCTTCTTTTTTAATGAGAATCAAATGACAATAATTTTTAAAATGTGTTATTATCGTGTACTGACTCGGAAACCATAGCGTTGGTACCATGTATCGACTGGACAACCATAATGTTGGTACCATGTACCGACTCGGCAACCATAGTACTGGTGCCATGTACCGATTCCGCAACCATAGTGTTGGTATCATGTACATATTCAACAACCATAGTGTTAGTATCGGGTAGTGACTCAACAACCATAGTGTTGGTACTCTTTACTGGCTCGGCATATATTATATATAGTCAGTTGATCCTGAAGTCACATTGTGGAAAGCATTAAATAACTTTAACTCCACTACTGCTGGTATACACATTCGTATAGGAGATTGTACCGTCCTATTATCCCACATTCATAGACAAAATAAATAGTGTGTATGGGGCGTAATACGGGCTCCAACTGATGCGTCACCAGTAAATACGAAATGAATGTGCACATGAGATTATACCTTCCGTTCGTGCTGACTATGGTATATCATTCTGGTCATATACGAACAAATTTGTTCTAGGTGAGCAACAGCTAATGCACAATTATAATTTGTCTGTCGACGATGCTTATAAAGCGATTTTTCTATTAACTTTTCAGATTTTGTCAATTATAAGAAAAATTGTTTTTTCTAAAATTGACGCCAAATGAAACGCGCACTGATCTTCCAGACAACTTTTTAAAGCTCCCAAGCTCTCTAAAATGTTTCGAATGATTTAAAAAATATATTGTTGCAATACTTGGTATCGCAAAATTTTCTGATTCTTATTTTGATCAATATGTGATTGTTCTTTGTTGATATTTTTTCGGGTCTACATTTCGGGTTCGGTTTCAGGTCCACAACTCATTACATTCTATAAAGTAAATATAGGAAGATGCCAAACATGGAGACAAGAAAATTTTCCGAAGAAAGGAAGAAATGTGAACAATTATGTTTTAGTGAAAACAAGGATAACGTTATTGAAATTTAATTGCATAACTAAGGTACTCCGAAATATTATTTGATGAAACTTATGCAGTTAAATTCCCACTGTAAAAATTTTATATTAGGTGATGCGCAACTAAACACGAATTAGTTTAAACATGACTAGAAATATAGACCAAAAGAAGCATGATGGGAACGTAGAAACTCGTGCACATTCCTTTCGTGTTTCAGTAGGCGCCGGTATTAAGCCCTATGTGTGCCACAAATTTTGGTGAGAAATATGAAACAATTGGACGGTACGATCTCCTATAGAATGTGAAAACCTACAGTAGTGGAGCTAATTACATAAAATGTCTTGTACAATGAGATTTCAAAGCCAACTCACTACTATATATATATATATATATATATATATATATATATATATATATAATATAATATAAATTTCCGAAACCTCTAAAGAGTACTAATAATATGGCTATTGTGTCAGTACCTGATACCAACATTATTGTTGCTGAAATTTACATGGTACTAATACTATGGTTACCAAATAGGTACATGGGAACAACACGGTGTATTTCAATGCATGATAAATTTCACCAGAAATGAGAATTACAACTATTACTGAATATTTGTTACTCCAGCAAATCCATACACTCTGGCCTTGATCGATATCAGTAAGTATAAATCGCGATATTGATGACATCATTCAATTCAATATGTAGAGATTGATTACCGTTAGATGCGAAGACCTAGCATATATGCAATTGTGTATTAGGTGTTGCGCACCTAATTACAAATTACTTAAAAAATAACCAGAAGTATAAACCAAAGACAGCAGGAATGTTGCGTATAATCTCCTGCATCCTGTAACAAAATTACTCATGTAGAACAAGATAGATTTGTCGAATTCTGCATAAACAAAAGATGCAATCTTATGTAGGCATATATTTCGTGTTAACTGTCGACTCATAAGATGGTGTGACCACTACGTCCTATGCCCATTTAAAATTTGGTAAGTAATGTTGAACAGATTGATTGTGAAATCTCATATACGTGTGCGCATATGAGCAAACGTAAAGTCAGCTTGGCAAAAAGAAATTCATGATACGATGAGTGAAGTCGACCTGAGCCATGTTATGTATAATTTCGTTGAAATGAAACCTTTCTACAATTATGTATTAGGTGTTGTGCACTTAGTAAAATATAAGTTCAAATAAGAACAGAAGGATAAACCAAAGACAGCATTTACAAAAATTATAATCTCGTGCACATTCGTTTCGTGTTTACTGGCGACTGATCATTAGGATCCAGTATTACGCCATATACCCACTGTATAATTGAGGGAGGAATGTGGGAAAAGATAAACCATTCTTTAAACCTATATATATATGTACATAGACAATACAATTAAACCATCTTTGATTGTGGGAATGGTGTTAGCATTTCTTTAAATCAAGTTTGCGACCTTGACGCAAATACAAATCCCATTTAATTTTACCAGTCGTCGAGCTACATAGCAAAACTACCGCCAGACGCAACGCACTGACGCGTTTCGACCTTCCATGATCATCATCAGAGTACGACGGCAAACTGACTATCGAGGATCAAACCGCATTGAATATATATGGAAATCAAATTTAGATATGCGGCTCTCACCTCTAGCAGTTTTGCATACATTGAACTTGACTGGAAATGTCGGATGCACGATTTCTATGCAGTCACGAACATTAACTGTGTGTAGATTCGCCATATATATATAAATATATGCAATTGTGTATTAATTGTTGCACACCTATTAAAAAATGTTCAAATAGGACTAAAAGGATAATTATAATCAGTCTGAATGGAACGTATAATCTCATGTGACCACTTGTTCGTACTTACTTGTGTAGGTGCCGGTACTTCCTCTGGGAAATTGGGACGATTCGATCTCCTATATGAATGTGTAAACATGCAGTAGTGATGCTAACTGAAGTCTTGAAAATGCGACACTATATATATTATATTTATATATATATACCACGCCTGTAAATGGTACCAACGCTAAAGATGTTATGTCAGTGTCTGATACCAATACTATGGTTGCTGAAAAGGTATTGATACGACAGCCATAGTGTTGTACCCTTTACAGACTTAGTATATATATATATATATATATATTGTGGAGTTAACTTTGAAGTTGCATTGTCGAAGACCATATGACGTAAGCTTCGCAAAGAACACGGAAAAAGTTAAGAACTACATCATTGTCTGTAAAAAAATGCAGGACTCCAATTCTAGAGCTAAATTAAATCTGTTTCAATTTTTTTCACATAAAACGACAATGTTTGTTGGACAGTTAGTCGTCAACTACAATAAATATTATTACCCGATACAGGTTTAAAAACACAAAATAATGAATTCTTTGTGGCGTTTAGGCTCCATCTTACCAGCTGATTTACTGGAGAAGTAGAAAGAATAATTAATTTGTGTTAATAGATGAGGAGCAATCCACTTTAAAAATTCCCCAAATGCATACCTGTCTAGAATTTCAAAAATAAGAAATATTACAAAGCATACATAGGGCTTGGTAGTTCCAGTGGACTCCCAGAAAGTTTTTACTTGCAAATTTCTGGTCAAGTTTGATTTATTGAAATCGCTTCTAACCAGTGAATTATATTAATAAATCCGATTTGGACAGGTACGACTTATATTTTGGTCAGTTAGAACAAGATTACCGCTATTGCCTTATATATTTAAGTTGTGCTGCGAGTTATAATGAGTCTGAAGAATATCCTAGTAAAGAAGGGGCAAAACTCCCCACGAATATCTGTAATAAAGTCAATGTACTAAGAATAAATGGACTGAAAACAACTTGCAGTTAGAGGTGATAGTTACGCTGCAGGTTCAAAATCGACACAACAAAGCGGGTATTATGTAACCGTGACAATTTAGTATAGTCAATCAAAGTTTTCTGAATACCTTCTTAATTATCTTGTAATTAAAAGTTTTTTATTCCTACATTCATCGTTGCGAAGAGTTAACATTTATGCAATCTACTCTATGGCAAGTATGTATTAGGTGTTGCGAACCTAGTAACAAATTAGTTCTAGTTGTGACCAGAAGGATAAACCAAAGGCAGCATGAACGGAAAGTATAATCTCATGCACATTCGTTTCGTGCTTACTGGCGACTCATCAGTAGGAGCCGGTATTACGCCCTTTAACCACTATATATTTGGTGAGGAATGTGGGATAATAGGACGGTACAATCTCCTAGACGAATGTGTAAACCTGTAGTAGTGAAGCTAGCATCATATAAAGTCTCGAAAATGCGACTTCCACGCTAACTCACTCTGTATAATATATATACCGAGTCTGTAAAGGATACTAACACTATGGCTATTGTGTTAGTAACCGATATCAACATTATTGTACCGAAAAGGTACATAGTACTAACACTATGGTTTCCGAGTCGGTACATGGTACCAACATGATGGATATCAATTTATGCTATAGTTCACCGAAATTGAGAATTACAACAGTTTCTGAACACCTGTTACTCCAGTAAATCCATACACTCTGGCCTTGATCGATATCAGTTATCACACTTCGCGGTAAGCATGACATCATTCAATTCAATATATTACAGTTAAATACTGTTTGTTGCGGAGAACTAATATATATGCAATTATGTATTAGGTGTTGGCATAACGTGCAAACTGTTGTATTTTTAAACAATTGATGTCATAAATGCTGAAAAATTTGTAACTGATATCGATAATTGCTAAAACAAATCTGTTTAGAAGTAGTTATGATTTTAATTTTGGTGAATCTCGACATAACCTGAAATCGGTTTTTTGGTACCATGTACCTTTGCAGCAAACATATTGTCGATGTCAGTTACTGACAATACAGCCAGTGTTGGAGACCTTTACAGACTTCGTACACATATATATATATATATATATATATATATATATATATATATATATACATATATATTGTGTGTGACTTAAAATTCTATTGTGAGGACTTCAAATGAATTTAGCTTCACTACCGCAGGTTTACTAATTCGTAAAAGAAATTGTGCCGTAAAATTTTCCAACATTACTCACCAAAAAATATTTTGGGTATAAGGCACAATACCGGTTCCTACGGATGCGTCGTCAGTAAGCACGATACTTATGTGCACATGGGATTATTCGTTCGGCTCATGCAGTCTTTGATTTATCCTTCTGCTCATATTTGAACTAGTTTATTACTAGGCGCACAATTGCATATGTATTGGCTCTGCAACAAAAAGTAGGTAACTGTTGTATAATTTTATCTGAAGTTAATTCTGCTAGTATAGGAGATTGCAACTTTCAACTTTGCACAATATCTTGAAAAATCTGTAATGTATTTAAGACGACAAAACCTACATTTCTTGACTAGTAACTGCTATACATGAAACCTATGCATACATCAGATAACAAACCCTGTTCACTCTGAATTTCGCATATCCTACTATCCCAAATAGAAGTATATATGGCGCAATTAGATGTGCAGATAATTATACATAATGGTGTGTATGTTTGTTCTAGACAACCAAAATTGATAAATTTTATGATTTACTGGATGATATCATGATTCCCAGAAAAATTTAATAACTGATGACGATCGAGGCCAGATTTTGCCAGGATAGCAGGTGCCTAGACTAGATTCTAATCTCAGTCTCGAAATCCACGATGTCAGGTTTTCTTTAAAGATATGTTTTATTATATATATATATATATATATATATATATATATATATATATATATATATATATATATATATATATATAGTGAGTTGGTATTGATGACGCATTGACAAACAATTCAAATTAAGTTTACTTGCGTATAGTTGATTGTATCCTCCAACTGGACCAAATTTCTTAACTAAATATACATTGATTTGTTTCGGGGTGCCAGCTCCTTCTGATGAGTGACCAGTAAGCAAGAATTGCATAAGTACATGACGTTATGCTTTATACCTGCTGAATTTTGTATAACCTTTTGTTCCTATTAGAAATAATTTGTTAGTAGTTACGTAGAACACAAAACATAATTCATAATAACAAAAATATATAATTTCAACATTTACCATTGAATTATGTCATGGTAACCACGAAATGTGACAAGTGATGCCCATCGAAGCCCGAGCATATAGCTTTGCTGTGGCAGCAGTTTTTCAGATTTGGTTCTCATTTTCAATTTGCGTGAAAAATAGCCTGTCTCAAAAATCATTGCATTGGTGCTATTTGCAGATTTTCTGTCTGTTAGATGTAGTCAGTTGGCTTTGAGGTAGCAATGCTAAAGACTTTATTTGAATCTCATGCTAAATTTGGCAAATCGTGCTTGACATATATGACATAATTCGTTGCATGGCGCGTCAGGCCTATTGCTTATATTCGTGTATTATATCTCTGCAACCAGGCCTAAATAAAAGCTGAGTATTCAAAAATTGTTGCTACGGCAGTTTAGTGTTTTGGATTTCCCCATGGACACGTTGTGACAATGCTTAAATATGCTCTGGTTTTCTCATTTTTAACAAGTGATTTTCTTTTTAAAGAATTATTCCAAAATTTAGCTGCATCGCGCGATGGAATAATAATTTCGTCGTTGTCCTCTCTATCTGTCGATCAATCTATTCATACATGTTTAGCTAGTTCAGATGACCGTTCATCTACTAAATTGGTTGGGAAATTTTGTGTGCAATGCTCGACTGGTCGTATGCTTGTAAATACAAGCATGCACACAAAAGTGAGTTTCTTGATACAAACAAATAAAAGAATAGACTCACAATGCTTGAGCACTTGCCGAAAACAAATTGTTCATTTACGCTATTAGTCTTCTAAACAAGACATTCTCTGTGTCTATACATTGGTATGCCTATTATTCTCAAAAAAAGTAATTAAACGTTACTACTACCTCTACCTCTACTAATACTACTACTAATACTACTACTACCAATACTACTACTACTACTTATAATTCTACTTATACAACTGCTATTAGTACTAATACTACTTCAACTACTAATACTACCCTTCTAATACTACTACTATTACTATTGCCACTGCCAATTCTTATAGAGAAACTGCTAATACTACTTACATTACTCCCTCTAATACTAATACTACCACTGCTGCTACTCCGCCTCCTCATCTTGCGACTACTACTGCTGCTTTTATTGCTACTAATAATATTTCTAAAAGTGCTCATTTTGCAACCATTAATTATTATTGCTACTTTTTATTTAACGAAAGATATACAAATAAAGCAATACTTTATATCCCATATAACATAGCAGGTGTAACGGTGAATGTATTAGCCTCAAAGCTATTATGGTAACAATTGCGATTTACTCGTCAGGCTGAAGTAAAATCGGCTAACTTTAAAACTTGCTGCTTCAGCGGAGTAATTCCACAGAGAGGGGAGAGCAGAATAAGACTAATAAAACAACGAGCAAAATTTCCCGTTTATGTGTGCGTTGCCTTGCGTGTTTGTACGCGTGTCTGCGTTCGTGTATGTGTGTGTATGTATATATTCGTATTTATTTATTGTCACCCTACTTGAGAAGTAGCCAGCATAATGGAAACTGGACTGCAAAAGGGCGAAAACACAGAAAAATAGAGTTCTCTAGTCTATCTGCTTAAACAGAAATGCTTTGTACTTAAATAGTTTAACTCGGAGTCTGCTATGCAATCTTCTGCTTAAAATAATGCATTATCATGTTTTTAGCCTATTGTTTAGCTTTATTAAATTTTTAACTGTAGCGGTAGAAACAAAACGAGGAGCAATATAGGTCGTGAATAGACCACTTTTCTAACTAGTCGAACTCCACCCTTGCTAATGACATCGTGGAAAGTATCACTAAAATCGTAATGGACACCGGCGTTAACGACAACTAGCACAGGCCGATACGCAAGAGTCATTCACAATTGATGCATTAAGCGCAAGACTCATGAATAACACCTTGTAATACGTATTGCTACCAACCTGAAATATTTTAATAACAATGCAACATGAGTATTATGATGACTTAGGCAGTCCATTGAAATGAAGAAGCACGTGTTCACGCGACAGAGGCATTTACCACACCGTCAAACGCGCACACGATTTCGTATCTGACTGGGCGGGCGTTTGGACAGCTCATTTGGCGTTTCTCATTGTGCATGTGCCAGTTTGATTTAGTGTTCGAGCCTGGGAGTTCGGGCACACCTTGATGAATTTGAACTTGTGATTGTCGTCGACCGAAATTGTTCTGATTTGCACATGACTCTACTTGCGGCATTGGATATGCTATCTCGCTTTTAATTTTGTAACATTTTTAGTTGGACTTTCATTTTCAAAGTACGCGAGTTATTATTTGTGTCGGAATATGACTACTTAAGTGTATAGTTTCGTACGGACTAATTAAATAATAGTTGGGGATGAGAACAGCCATTCTTCCACCATTATAATCAAAGTGTTCCTTCAGATTTGTGAAATACGAACTACTCTAATTTGTATACTCTAGCATCAAGGCTGAGGATTTTCTGTGAAGTCAGAAAACGTGTCATTTAACAGCAGTTAAATAGCTCCAGTCGCTGGCAGAAAATGATTTACAAGTGTACAGCATTATGCGTAAAATCAACAATGTGTCAGTGATGGAAAGGCGCAACAAATAACTTTAAAAAAGGTGAACATAACGTGCAGGAGAAGCCAAATTCAGTTTTTATGCCTTATTTTATCAAATTCGAATTCAGGAGCCAAATTCCAGTCGTTCGATTAGCCGCTGTTCTCTCGAAATCACGAGAGGTGAGACTGCGAATACTGCGACAGGTAAACAGTTAAGATTAGTAGACAAGATAAAAACACACAACATGAATGGGCGTTTGAACAAATTCCAAAATAAGATTAAAGTATCAAAGAAAAAAAAGTCAAAGACAAATTCACATCTGCACGAAAAGGAAGAAGGAGAAAAGAAATAAGAGCTGTGACTGGTTATCTGGAATGAGACAGGGTAAACTATTCAGACACTAGTCTCAATCAGTATTATTGTACGTTGATATTGCTGTCAAATTTGTCAGCTGTATCCGTTTAGTCTTTCGCCTAACTGAGTGATTTTACTCGAAGTATTTATCTATCTTTAGCGGAGGGGAAGTAAATTTCGTGAGTTCAATTCGGTGATTGCGTGATCTCCAGTGCTTTTTATGTTGATAGTCTTCCAGGAATTTTTAATTTTAACTGGGTCAAACACTTTTGTATGTGCATTAATATCTTCATACGGAAAATATCGGAAGCTGGCGTACACTGCCAAACCTTTACTTTGAAATATACGCATTAGCTCTCCAATAATTGTGCATCCACGCAAACCCCACAGAACTTATTATTCTGCCTATATCAAACACACACACACACACACACACATATATATATATATATATATATATATATATATATATATATATAAGGATAGAGGAAAATTTACCAAACGACAGAATGATTACGCTAGTAACCATCGAGAAAACAGTAAAATGCATGTGAAAATATTTCACCTGATAACGATAATTCGCGAGTAAACGATTTTGTGGCTACAAAAAGGTTGAGAAAGAAATAAAATGAGATATTGATTCAATATGGATGATGCACCGTTTCAACTTGAAAGAAATTGAGTGCTATTCATCATTTGAAGCGCATCAGGATTGATTTCATCGTCATGTTACGAATAACGAGGAGGAACGCAATCTTATTGTTTTATTCTATTAACGCGTTCTGCAGAATATTGTGCAAATATGTAAATGAGTCAAATTGAACGGATTTATTTGTTCTAAGGAATTACTAATTCGACTTTGTTCTAATTCATGCTATCTATGTCATTTGACCAATAATGACTAATTCAATTCGTATTTACCACTTAATACGGTCAATGGGAGTAATTAAACTTTATGTGGAACAGCGATATATGATCAGTTTGGCAAAACCTTAACTACGTTTCAGTGAAGTTAATGCATTTCAATAATAAAAAGCAAAAAAAATTTATTTTGTCAAGCATGCTCTCAACAGTTGCTCGTCTGGAGTCAAGTGCAACTTTTTCTAGTGAAGTAAATCAATCGATTACCAGTGGTTCAAGAGAGCCGTCATTTTCCACACCCCTTCCACGTCAACCCTCCAGCTATGATGCCAACTTTAACAATCTACCAGGTCGACATTGTACTTTTCAAATAAGTTCATTACCTACCAACAACACAGGTGAGCTAGAATCCTCGTTTAAGTTCGACACTGTGAACTCTGAGGCTGATGCAATTTCTCTAACAAAAAACAGGTTTAACATTACTTCCAACAGTTCAAATGTTGGACAGTTTTCGGCTGTTGAGCGGTCCTCCTCCCAATCTTCGCCATTAGTTGACCCTGAGTTGGATTGTGTAAAACATAAAACTATGTTTGCTTCTAGCTCGAACAGTACGAATTTGAAGACACCAATTTTAGAAGTAACAAGAAAAATCACCACAACGACTGAAACGGGAAAAGTTTCACAAACAATCGATAAAAATAATACATTTGTAGCTATTGAAAATGAAACTAGTGATTATATAAATTATATTAGTAATTCTAGTGTTCAAGGGAACACCTATTATAATGATAATGCTTTTGTCTCGGACAAATGTATCGAAGTAGATCAGACTAAATCAACTAATAATACATTTCCTTCTTATTACAATAATGTCAACAAGAAAATTGCTATCGCTAGCATAAATTGCTCCCTTGATGGGGATGCAAATTGGTTCCACAATTCAGAACAAATAAAACAGGGAAGTTTGCTTGACAAAAAAAGTATTGATTCAAGCTCTGCACGAAATGGCAAACATCAGTATTTGGATAAAATAAAAAATAGAGGTTTTCAACTGGCGAAAAGTAATGGAGGTGATATTAGTCCGTTTACAAATGCAAATGAGGATGCTTGTCAAGAATCTCAAAGCAGCTCATTAGCAGATGAATGCCTCAACTCCATTTGCGGTGATGAACTTGCCATAGGAGATGGGTACATATTAGAGCGTCAAAAGTATAAAAAATTCCGACAATGCGAAGACACTAATGTTGCTAGAAAAGCAACAGCTCAACAACAAGGACGAGAGAGTTTAAATCAATTAGTGAATAAAGTTAGGCGGACTAAAAGAGAAAGTAACGGGAACTCTCAAAATTGCAAGAAAATAAGAGCACTGAAGGAATTGTCGTGTGTGGCTGAACTCTCAGGAGAGGAAAAGAACATATTCGAAAGTAAAGTTGCAACCTGCAATTCACATGAATTAAAGGATGCTCAACAGATTATGAATGGGCCATCTTCTGGCACCTTTGGAAAAAGAGGTAAGCCGTTCAACGTATTTAAATGAATCAATTATTTAAATCACTTTTGCGACCCTGATATACCTACCAATACATACATTTTAACTATTCCCACATAATAACAACAATAATTCCAATTACACGTACTATCATGTTTCGACTTTCTTCGATCGTTAGAACATTACGTAGGAAAACATTTGAAGATAATCAAACTGCTGCGAACATATAGTTTAGCAAATTCTAGACGCGGATAATGACACCGATAGATCTGAATGACTGAAGGTAGTTATTCTATGTTGTTCACAGGTTAGATGCGACGAGGGACAAGGTGGCTCAGTGGTTAGAACAACAGATTTCAAAGCAGACAGGCCCAGGTTCGAGCTCTGTCCGCGGCAAAGTCTGGACAATACGTGATGATTTCCATATAAGGTCGCAACTGGTCTATCGGATGAATTGACTTTTCTACACTATACAATGCTTGGTTTATATTGACAAATGTAATCACATAACGGGTTAGGTGTTAATATCATGATCGCCACCTTGATTCAATTAATAGAAACAATGAGTTTGATGTTTATTTCAGGCTAGCAAACTTGATTTAAAGAAATTTCACAGGTAGTTCATATTCATAATACTACTGGGCCTTAGTCACATACGCCAAAAATTAATAATTTGCAATCACTAATTGTGCGGTTGATGAAAAAATATGTAAATCATGTCGGTGAACATGATATTAGGATGAATAGCACGTTTCGCAGTCGTAAAGCAATGAAAAATACCCAGAAATATTTTTTACGCCAAAATATGTCTGAAGCTGCTTAAATATCCTAATCCACCCGAGTAAATAAGATTATGTACGAAGGAAGGCTAATTGAAACTATTTCATTTCAACAGGCCTTCTATTAACTGAAACGCGTTAGTGCGTTACGACTGGCGGTAGATTTTTTTAATGCTGTTCGAAGATTGGTTAAATACAATGGGATTGGTGTTTTCTTCAAGCTCGCAAACTTGATTTAAAGAATTGTTACCACCACCCGCGCAAACAATTATTGTTAAATTGTATTGTCTACTATATATATATATATATATATATATATATATATATATATTGGCGAAAGCTACAAACA